>SNVD02006824.1:0-258714 GCA_013180625.2 Boswellia sacra | reverse complement strand
TAACCTGAATAAAAAATAATATCATAAAGACACGAATTGACAATTTGACACGATTAAATTTTGAATCAATAAAATTACAAACATAAGTCAAAAATTAATTTGACTTTTGAACTACTAAAGAGTCAACGAGATGAAATGGATTTTTTTTCTAAATTTAAATTGTATTTAAAGTTTGTATAAAACTTGGAGTTTAGTAGACTATTTATCGTGTTGTGGAATGAAGTTTGTATGAGATTTGGTATTTAATAGACTCTTTATTGTATTTTGTAGATTGAAGTTTGTTTGAGACTTGAAATTTAGTGGACTATTTATTATGTTGTGGATTGAAGTTTGTATAAGACTTTATATTTAATGGACTCTTTATTGTGTTGTGGATGGATTTTGAATATTTGATTATTGTTATTTTAAAAAAAATGTTGAAAATTATAATTTGTATTCGTGTCATAATCGTGTTAATTATTTAAACGTGTCATAATCGTGTCAAAATATTTAAATATGTCAAAATCGTATAAACGTGTCATAATCGTGTCAAAACATTTAAACGTATCATAATCGTGTTAAACGAGTTATATTCATGTCAAATCGAAAATTACATGTTTATTATTCGTGTTAGCGTGTCTAGTAATGTCATCCGTTTAATAATCGTGTCGTATTCGGGTTAGATATTTTTTACACGAATAATAAATAGGTCGTGTTCAGGTTAAATCGATTTTTATTATTTCATAGCTCGATACAATACGAACACAACCCATGAACTTGTATTCCCACACCTACTAAAAATGGAACTCTTTAGGCAGACAAGCGCAACATACCGTTGTTTTTATATAATGCGGGAAACTGGTACTAAAAATATTGAAGAGGCACGGTCTAGCTTCTGAAATCCCGAACTTTCTCATATAATATTTAATTTGGACCCGTAATATATTATTTGAAAAATATTAGAATGGCCTACAATGTGGTTTACACCTTATACCATAAAAGCTTTCATAAGCCCCAGAAAGTGTCCAATTTTATTTTAGGTTGAGTCATAAATTTCGCTAAATTTTGCTATGTAGTCGTTCCTGGTATGAATTGCTTTGAGTCAAAGTTAGGATTTTCAATCTACAAAAAGGTGCTTTTTATCCTAATTGCATCATTCTCTAATATCATTATCGAACAATTAAAACCCAAAAAAATAAAGGTATCTTTTGTTAAACTCTTATTTTTTTTAGCTTCCACATCATTATATTTACGATCAAAATGCTTCTAATTTCCCAAAACTGAAACTAGGGGAAAATAAGTAACAAAGATCTTCAAATTTCATTAGATTTTCATACTATTTCAAAGGATTTGTACATCTTACTAGGGATGCATCTATATGGGTGATAAACTTTGCTCACCTCCTCATTACCCTTAAAATCAAACACCCACTTCTCTTTTTAAAATGATGTTAATCTCCCCTACCATGAAGAATTTCCAATTTTCCATACACTTTCCTTACAATTGGAAATTCATTTCCCAAATTTGTCCGTGTGACCAGATCTGAGAGGCTGGTTTGCTCGTTTCAGGTATAAAAATGATTAACCACAAGGTTCAATTGACAAATACAATTCGACATTATAATCAACACAATAACTACCATTCAACACACAACAAAAACACAAATCTCAACAGCAGTAGTTATATCATCATTATAATTAAGTTTACATTCCACAGTTGAATCTTAAATCTACCTTAAAAGGAGCTACAGTTAATAGGAAATATAAGAAGTAAATCACTCAACGGCAACCTAGTATTCAAAATTTCACAAACACAAAAAATTTATGCAGCAAAATATTCTTTGAAACAGATCTGAATTTATAATTCATTATTCATTTGTAACTTCTTGTTGTGTAATTTTGTACATGATGACATATCAGTTAGTGAAGACAAATCCCTTCAACCGTCAGACCAATCATATCACAACAGGCAATCTAACTCACAAATATGTCAAGATGACTAATAGGCCAAAGCAGCTTTCCTTTAATGTGAGAATAAATTGTTGAACTTTAAGGAAAGATCTCAGTATGTTAATAATCACCCTGAGCTTCAACGGAAGTACACTTGAACTTTGTTAGCAAAACATTGAAATAACAGCAAGTGTACAATTTTAGTCCCCTTTCACACGGTTAAGCAACTGCAGTATAAGAAAATAGCACAGATAAGAACATCGACCACCTCAATGGTAAGATCTGATACTGTAAGCATGCAAATTAATTCTTCATAAAATATTTATAAAATCATATAAAGAAGATTGATAATAAGAATAATTAACATGATAAAACCATTAACAGTAGAACATTTGCGTTTTCCATTTCTATTTAGGCACCTGAATACGGAGAGAAATTTTCAAAAAGGGAAAATACTTCTGCAGCAAGAATATAGAAATTTAAAAAATAAAAAAATAAAAAGCATTCAATAACCAACAAGCTAGTGAAAAGTTTCATATTCTCAAGTGCTCCAATAATTAGTTTCATACCACACAAACATAGACACAGACAGACACACACACACAGAGAGAGAGAGAGGATTTTTGTTTTCTACTTCTATTTAGACACCTGAATACCGAGAGAAATTTTCAAAAAGGGAAAATACTTCTGCAGCAAGAACATAGAAATTTAAAAAATAAAAAAATAAAAGGCATTCAATAACCAACAAGCTAGTGAAAAGTAGTGTTTCCAATAATTAGTTTCATATATATATATATATATATATATATATATATATATATATATATATATATATATATACACAGACAGACAGACAGAGAGAGAGAGAGAGAGAGAGAGAGAGATACTTCTGCAGCAAGAATATAGAAATTTAAAAAATAAAAGGCATTCGATAACCAACAAGCTAGTGAAAAGTTTCATATTCTCAAGTGTTTCCGATAATTAGTTTCATATGTGTGTGTGTGTGTGTGTGTGTATACACGTACACACACAGACAGAGAGAGGGAGAGAGAGAGAGAGAGAGAGGATATTTTAACACAAAATTTTAACATAATTTTCTAGCCTTTAATCTCATCAAATCAAATAGTTAAAATTGAAAGTAAATATATTGCATTTAATGTTACCTACTCATCACTCGTCTCAACTATTGGATTTTGTAGATTGATTATTAGAAAATTGTTTCTAGTTTTGTGTCACAAAAATTATGTCAAAAGATCCCTTCCTTATATTTATATAAAACATGCAAGAAAAGTTATAACAACAGCACAAATAATTGGATCAAAAGATCATATGTTAAATATAGATTGTAATTACTATTTGCAATCTAAAATCTTCTGAAAACAAGAGTAAGAGTTACAACAATAGAGAGGTGATTAGAAAGACTACGGTTTTTTGCAAATTTGAATTATTGAATAGTAACTCTAGTTTAACATATTACTTTTGATCCAATTATTTGTGTCATTGTTATAACTTTTCTTGTTTTACATATAACTTTTCTTGCATGTTTTGATTCCACATATGCGTGTGTGTGTGTGTGTGGCCGTATAAAGGCCTCAAAACTATGTACCTTGAACATGATCAACAATAATAGATCAAAGATGCTGCTAAAGCTTCAAAATTAATCTCACAATTAGCTAACAACTTACGCTTTTGGCTGAGATAATTTAATATGGTATCAAAGTCAAGTTAGCCAAGTGATTTTGTGTGTTAACCTCCCTATTGCACAAATGAGACAATAATAAGTTGTTTTAATTACTATAGTTATATTTGTTCCAGGTGCATTATACGTGAGGTGGCATGTTAAAACTTAAATACTATTGTGGAGTCATTATCCTGCAAGTTAGCAATAATAAAATGAGTGCAACTTACCATAAAAGGATACTGTATGATCCATCCAACAACAGGAATCTGAAAGAGGAACAGCTGAACTGTTGGCCAAAAGCCACTGCAAGAAGACATAAAAAGAAAACAGTGTTTCAAAATAGCACAAGCACATTAATCCAGTTCAGAGGTTATGAACAAAACAATAAACTAACCCGAAGAGAGCAATGCAACCATATATTTCCAAGATGATACCAACTACTGGCCAACGAACAAATAAGAAAAAGAGTCCAAGAAGAAAGCAAACAGTACCCTACAGAACAAGAAACAATATCAGATGTCTCTATTGCCAAACCGCTTTCATAGCATCATCTTTCACTCTTGCAGTAGCAAATCATATACATGTTAAAAAGTAGTAAAAACAAATTAAAATTAATTTAATTTAGCTTTTATTATCTGGTTATAATTATTTTTTAATTCTATTAGACTGTGCTTGATCTCACATTCCTTATCATTTTGTTAGGAAAGGTGTTAACCAATTCTCCATAAAGCCCAAGCTGTTAATAAGAGGCATGATTTAATCCTTTCGAGATTAGTGCAGAAATCCAGACTCGGCAGCAAGTGGACATGAGACGCATAGCTACCTTATCCATATAACACAACAAATGGAGTATTTAGTCCTTGAATGCTTGCCCAATTTTTCAGAGGCGTTCCTAATTAGTACGGTGATTTTGGCCCTCATAAACCAACGCATGTCTTCTTGAAATGCTCCTTGGCTCCAAAAGCCCTTTGCACCTCAATGTGCTAGGTCATTTATTACCGGTGGGCTCAAGATATTGAGCTGCACAGCAGCCTGATCCTAGTATTAGCTAGGTGGGTCACAGACCTAGGGTTCTACACATATGAGCCAACTAAAACGCTTAGTTTGCTGGTGCACAGTGCAGTTGTCAATAATTGCAACAGCTGTCCAAGAAAGCTTATTTCATCCTACAGAATCAAATCAGTTTCTGTTCCACCAGGCAATCTGCGTTTTTTCTTTTTTACTAAGTCATAAGAGGCTCTGAAACAAAAGTGATCATCATACATACATACATACATACATACAAACATACGTACACAAACACACACACACACACACAGATATATATATATATATATATATATATATAGAGAGAGAGAGAGAGAGAGAGAGAGAGAGGGAGAGAGAGAGGCAGGGCATGAAATCTTCCAATGTGATACCTTGTAGTTTGCTCTATTAGTAAACAGCCTCCAAGTAGATTGCCAACCAAGCAAAAGGCCCACCCCTGTTAACCAGAATATCTGATTATGGAATCACAAAAAGTTAGAATCTATAGACTTCTCCAACAAACAAGGTCATAAAAATCCTAATATAGAGAAGGAGAGAGAGAGAATGCCTTACATTCCCTAGAGCAAGCAAACCCCTATCAAAGAAAAGAATTATGGCAAGAAATGTGAAAAAAATGCCAAATCCAATGAGACCCAATCCAACCTCTGCAAATAAAGAGCACAATTTCTGAGATCCAAACAAATTCTTATTTTACTAGTAAAAATATGTTAAGAAGAACGAGGTAAATGAATTCTGATCACATGTGACAAGGTAAATGAATTCAGACACTAACAACTCTCACAACTTTCAAGCAGAAAACTTGGAAACCATAGCGGGAGAAGTGTCAACATAATTAGGCATTTAAATGACATTTTAAATATTTTAATTTATGATATATTGACCGAGAAAATTAAAAAAAAGGGCATTTTAGACTATAAAAGAGAAAATTACTCCGGTACTAGAATCCCGATACTTGTTTGGAAGTGATCCATCAAAATATACGTTAGAAGTGATCCATCAAAATATATGTTATCAACTATAATGTTTCTCGGATAAGTCCAGCAACATTTAATTTTTCAAAAGATTACATGAACGTATAGGACATAGATGTATTCCAATCTATGGTGTAAAGAAGAAGCAAACAACAGAGACGTAGGATAGCAAGTTGGCAACAGAGGCTGCCATTTAATATTCTAAAACAATAATCTTATCAGTGGAATCTCAACAGCAAGATCTATGCAGTGGTCAGCTCAAAGCAAGACCACTGTTCTAGTGGGTTTTTGCAAATGCAGGGAAAATTTGTCCATATAAAGGGCCTAATTCATTGCCATTTTCCTTGTATGCAAGGGGATAATCATCAATTAATATATTCTGTTAAAAATATATTTGCAACAAAAAATGCCGCTGTTCTGTTAAGTTCACCACTAGTAAAATATGGGATTTACGTGTGATTTTTGGCATCTTTTCAAATCACCAATTATTTGGCTGAATCTCAATGGGTATATGTATTATCAACTAATTTTGACTTTAATTCAAGCAGATGTTTACATGTTGCTATTGAAAAAAAATAAAATCCAAATCAAGTTTGATTACTTTTAGATAATTGAATCTATGACAAAAAGTGAACTAATCTAACCAATAATAATAATAATAATAATAATAATAATTGTTTTGAATAATTAATTATCAAAAGAAAATCTCAAATTCATACACAATACGTAGTAAAAAAGATTCAGCACTCTACACTGTTTATAGAACGACACAATCCACACCACTGGTCAACATCAACAATATAATTTCTTAAGGATTGAACTCATCATAAAACCTCAGACTTCAGAAATTCTTACTAAATGCTCTTCAAGAAGCATATTGGAATAATCTCATCTAATTTGAGTAGAACAAAGGAAGATGTGCACTGAAAGGAACAATAAGCATGCTTAAAATAATTCTAGGCAAAATTGATTATGTTTCCATAAGCTATATTATGCACAGAGAAGCCACAATGTTCAAGCTACAACAACATAAGCACAAAGGAACCCGCATATCTGTAGAAACATGTGCATATTTAGCACAAACAAATCCTTACTTTTCTGTTCGGTTAATTCATAGGCCATCTCGATGACTGCAGTTAGATTCTGTTTAAAGCAAAAATCATGTAGCACCTTTCAATCACTGCAAAGTACATCGATAATAATTAGAAGATAAATTTAAAATAAATACCAACTTTAACATAAATTTCAAGTAAAAACAACTCAAACAATTAAAGCTGAAAACAGCTAAGAAGAGAACAGGAAGAAAAGCTACATTCAACAAAAGGAAAACATGAGCAATATAAACAAGCTTTTGTATGTGCTTTCATAGAAAGCGCTTCCAATCAAAAAACCACTTCTAATGCTTTTCTTATCCAAAACTGCTTTTAGAGAATAAATCTCTGCATCATAAAGGACCACCATGAGCATGGTGCCAGTAACGTTAAGTAACGACAAATTAACGTCCATTGGATAAAACAATAAAATAAAATAATTGCATAGTACTAAATCAATCCAATAATTCTCAAGGCACCGGCAATGTTACTGGACCAGCACTCTAGCTATTCCCTCCGTTATAACGATTTTTTTTACTCTCCGTTCACAAGTTGTCGAATCCAACTATTACAAGGAAGTAATTATTCTCGATCTAGCGAGAACAGTCTATCGCTATACTTAGAATTAGAATTTGAAATTTGAATTTGAATTTGAATAAGAATCGACTCAATAGAACAAGAACACACAAAGACAGAGTCAAGCAAGCTTTGAGCTACTTCAATTTTTCGAAATTAAAAAATTTATAATAAATAAAACAAAAAAATGAAGAGAGATTTTACCAAGAAGTGAAGAGCATCAGCAGCACTTAGAAGCTTGAAGAGGGAATGCGTGGATAGCCTTTGCTTTCTTCGCAAAAATTCTGAGTTTTGAGTTTTGACTACGATACCCGATTACCCGACAATTACAGGCCGGTTTTAATTTAGTTTATGGGCCCAAACTCCAATGTCAAATGTAAATGGGCCGTTCGCAGGCCTTTGTGTTGTGTTGGGCTTGTATTAAGTTTGCAAATAGTTGGAAGAACAATATATATAATTTTGTATTTAAATTATATGAAAATTTTATTTAAATTTATATATACATTTATGTTTATTTATCTATAAAAACATCGTACGTCTCATATATATGAATTACATGAGTAGTTTTACATATGCAATCAATCTAAACGATCAAATCCATACAATCTGATTTTGCACAAATTTATTGGTTGGGTAAAAATAAAAATTAAATTAAAGACTTTTTGATAAATAAAGTGAGATCCATCTATCCTATCATTTTGTGCCGAGTTGAGATGTATAAGTTTGATTATATAACTTAGTTGTACATCTAGAATTATTCAAGAGATTATATTGTTGAATAAGAAAGGGATGAGAAGATGTGTTATAGCAATTGAAATAAAAAATACACATGTATATAACTAACTAAGATGGAATGTGTAGATACTAAAATTTCACTCAACATTTTTTTTTTGTAGTGAAGTGACAACACTTTGAATCGTAAGACTAAATAGTTTTGTTATATACACCCTCAAGTGGTAGTTTAATTTGGTTGAGGGGTCTGGAACCGATGCTTGAGTGCTTCGAGGTCTTAAGTTCGTGCCCTTTTGATGAAGGTTAAAAATTTTCCTCTCTTCATTGTCTCCCAAGTTATGAGGTTGAGGTGCCCAACTAACTCAAAGTTGGGGCTTGACTAAGATAGACATAAGTGGTCCGATTCGATACAGAAGTCTGGATTATCAAAAAAAAAGTTTTGTTATAGTTCATAGAAAATGTAAATCATTTCAATACCTTTCTTTTATGTGGTTAAAGAACGAGTTAGTTGTAGAATCTAAAATATTGTTATAAGAAAATGATATTTTTTTAAAAAAAAATTAAGTATAATATAATAAAAAACGTACTTTTTAGTTTGGTAATCGTAGGTTATTAACATCATTTGATAGTTTATTAGGGAGACAATAGCACTATGAAAAGCAAGAATGCTATTGGGCCAATTGGGCTACTGAGCCGAGGTTCTATTTCAGTTCGTTAGGTCCAGCCAACAACAAGCCCAACTAAAAACAGATCAAGTAGCCTTGGGGCCCAGCTCTCATACGAAACTTTAATCGTGGTTAATGTAATTTTTGTTACATTGGTTAATTTAGTGTGATTAATGGGAAATATAACCAATATTTATTTATTATAAATTTTAATTACGTCAATTTGAAATTTCTAGCTATAATGATTCATGAAAAGGAGAATAATAGTTTTGGAAGCAGAGAGATGATTTATATGATACAATAGTTAATATAACCTTTATATAACATGTTCTATACCATTCACAAAATATCATTAAATACGCGAATATCTGATTAAATTTTTTTATCCACCGAATAATATTGGTTCATGTCAACTTATATCAAATAAATAGTATAAGTTGATTGTATGTGAATAATACTTATAACACTTTTATAACTGGGCCACTATGATTATATTATGAATAAAGAAGAAGAAGAAAAAAAGAAAATATTAGAGAGTTGAGGAAGTCAAGAATAGTAACAAGTCATTGAAGCGAAACAAGATTATTGCTAAGTACCACCTAATTTCCTTACTACAATTTTGTCTCTGTGACAATACTTATTAGATGTGTTTGATGGCAACATAATAATAACATCACTAAAATGAAATTCTGAATTATCAAAACTCTTTGCTTCAATTATGATATAATAATCTTTGTTCCAATAATCCAATAAATACCATAAAATGTCCCACTTTATGCCCAATTTAGGCAAATTAATCTTTCGCTGTATCAACCACATTATCTTAAATTATATCTTACATCCTTTTAGTCGCATTCAAACAAATCAAACATCAATTACTTGAACCACAGCCTTTACGCAAGTTTGTGAAATCTTCTAATGTGCCTTGTCTTTAAACTTTGTGTTGTATTTTCTATTAGTATATTACACGCCATGCAACAAGGGAAAAGATGAATCGCTCCATGTGATTTTTATCACAAAAGTTTCATTTTATACAATAATTTAAGGGCCATATCGTTGTTACTCTAGTTTAGGAAATAATCAGATTTAATTGTATTGTGAAAACAATCAACTTATAAAATAAGTTGTAAGGTTTACAACCTAAAGTCTACAACCTGATGTGGCAACCTAGGTTATAAAATCCTACTTGAGATGTAACTTCTTTCGTTTGTTTTTGTTTTATTCTCCTCCAGTGAATTTTTGCCATGTAAACTGCCACATCAGGTTGTGGACTTTCGGTTATATTTGAATCGTAAGTTTAACATTAGTGTTTTCAAAGTTGTTGCTCATTTAAGTTACCAAAACAGACATATTTATTTTCAAAATTGCAAAGTATATTTAACAAATTTAATATATATTCAAAACGGCTAAGTGCTAACTCTATATTAAAAATTTAAAATGATGTGTTAAACTCCCATAGATGTTTGAGTTTTGTGGTTGATCAAGAACTCTCACCTAACTTTTTATTTTTTTACTGTCCTTTTAATAATTATTGGTCAAGATTGTTAACTAATTGATGACTTCAGATGAAGTAAATTTATAGAAGTAGAATTTTTATTTAAAAAACGATAAAAATTTGTTATGTAATAAAAAAAAAAAGGAAAACTCCTTTCAATGAGGTTATAGATTGTGTAATAATGAAAGTGATTTTATAATTTCTAGAACTAGAAGCTTTAGTGGAGGTTGATAAATAGCAATTTTATAAAATTTCAAGATTGAAAGTGATTTTTTATCTATTTTTCAAACTAAATCTAACAAAGGTCAAATATGAGGAAAAATATAGAGTGCATTTGGTTATAATCAACGGGTAATTATTAAAACTCCAATTTCAAAAATAACATAAGAGGTGGTTATAAAAATTTCAAACCTTTAAATCTAAAAATGTTGAAAAAGAAGAATTCGTTATTGAAGTCTAAATCTTTTTATTTTTTAACTTCTCATAATAAATATAAAATCACATTTTAAATAAAAGCATACCATAAATAGAAATTAAAATAAAAAAGCTTTGATATTATTGCGAAAACTCTTTCTATAGCATAATTAAGTCATTTCGAAAGCTGAACAAAACCCTCTTGGATAATACTCTCAAGATATATGTTAATTGTTTCCGATAATTAGTATATAATTTAGTTGACTATTTACTATCCTCATCTTGCATCTATATGTATTTTAACCCATGATTCACATGAAGTCATGAAACTTTAATTAGAAAAATCCTACATAACAATTAAACAACCAAATGTGGTTAGATGTTTGATCGGTCATTGCTTTCATAGCCCTTGGTTAAGATGTAATTGTCAAGATAATATATATTTATATCTAAATGGGGACAAGCTAGACAACATTTATATATTTACAGCTAGCTATCTACTTATCCGAAAAGTCAATTAATTAATAGCATTGCATAGATTTCAATTCAATTAAGGCAACTTAGTTGAGTGTTGTCTTGGTTAAGCCCCCACCATAACTAAACTCTACATAGATATACATTTTTTTATTTATTTGGTGAGATATGGACTCTCGGGAACTCATATAAAAGAACAAGTTTAGTTATGCCAACTTGATTTGATAAATCTATAGATTCCATCTTTAGTTTAATTTTTGGACGGTGTTGTCCAGTGCCCATTAACCTCTTTGCCTTGTTTTTCCTAATAAAATCTCCTTGAACTTTCTCCATTAATTGACCACAACATGGCCAAATGGCTACTTAAATTAGTTCATTCATTCTTTAACATGTAAATTATGTGATGCAGTTTAATTTAATTAACTAAAGAAATCAATATTAATCATATATCATTTGTTAATCTATAATTATTATCTAGCAATGTGGTCTTAACTACTATATTAAGATTTAGGTAATTGATTCAATAATGTTATCTAAGAGTAATAAAATAGGCGATTTCAATTAAAGAAGCACTAATATATATAATTAAATTAGCTCAATCTTCAGATGTTTAGTCAAATTATTAGAATTTAAAAAAATTAAATAAATCAAAAACAAAAGAAAAGAGGAGTTTGTATTAATTGATGTTAATGGGCATAGTACTGGACAAGGTTATAGATGATCCACAAAATTTCATTAAATAAAAAGCTTGTTGAAGGTGACATTTCCACATGATTAGTCGGCATTTCATCACATGAAAACATGTTAAATTTGGTTTAATTACTTGATTAGAATAATTTAAATTGATGCTGTGAACAGCAAGACGCAGAATAGGTCAAGAATAAACAGTGAGTAGAGACAAGAGAAGGAGGCTGCTAATGCTATCGTTATGTAGTTAATGATTTGACAATTGCAAATTATTAGTTAAAAGAATGACCAAAGCATGCATAGGGCCTTATGGCATCAACTCTTAAAGTAGACCAAGGCTGGGAACTCTAATTAAGCCCTTCATTTGTTAACCAAAAGTGATTTAATTTAGAGATTAACAAACCAAATTAATTTCACTCATGAAATCTCCAAAATATCTCAGTGGCTCAATTTTTCTTGCCATGGGGCCTTGCTTGTGATAATCCTATTATAAAATTGCCTAAAATTGGTTCATTATCAATTTCAATACCAATAGATTAAAATTTCATATAATTTAAACATTCTATTAGTTGTGTTTTATAAAAATCATTTATATATTAAGATTCATATCTCAAATTTTAACGATACGATAATCATCATTTGATGCTATAAATTGATAAAAGTTCAAAAAAAAATTTGCATTTTAATATATCAAAATTAAAAGACAAGAATACAAATTTTGTTATGCATTTGAGATTTTTATTAAAAAAAAAAAGAAAAATAGTCAATTAGTTGATACTCCTTCATAGGAATTGTTTCCAACGAATAAAAATGAAAATGTACTTTAAACCAAATTATAATGTAATGTTGTTTAGTTTAGTCAACAAAAACAAAAAATTGATATCATTATTATCATTTTTTAATGAATAATCTTATCTATTTGGTTTTGAATTAGATTGATATTTTATTTATCGATTTGATAATGTTATTGTATGATAATATAATATGTCTTATTAGATGATGTCCGAGAATTATGTTATTGGGTTTTGTAAACCCTAGATCTAGAATGAAGACAACATTGATTCGATAATGTCATGTATTGATCAAATTTAATTAGTAATTTATCAAATCGAGGCAAAATGGCATCTATTTAGGACAGATTAATTTATTTATCTTTAATATTAATCTAATGGGTAAAATCACTTGGACAAGGTTATTAAATAAGCGGTTCGAGACAAATTTACAAGGAATTTTATATTGTGAGATGTAAGAGGCTCTCTTAGCTTTCCATTTCCATTGTTCTTTTATTTTTAAGTTTAAGAAACCCTTATCTTTTGATCTAAAATATAGAACTAACTCTCATACGTGGACTAATAGATTTGTAATTAAATGGTTAAGCATTAAAAAAAAAAAAAAAGAGAAGAAGAAGCTAAGAAATTTATACTATTTATTGATGTTACCAAACAATATTGAAGAAGATTGTACACTCAATGATGTTATCGGATGATGTTGGAAAAGGTTGTACTATTCACTAATATGTTATTAGAGATAAAAGCTTCCTGATGGTAACATTAACACATGATTAATCCTAAATTTCATCACTTGAAAAGATTTTTTTTTGGTTTAATTACTTGGTTATAGAATAATTTATTTTGATGCTCTTTAAGAGCAAGACATAGACCTAGAACAAACAGTGCGTGAGAGACAAGACAAAGTAGGCTGGCTATAATTATGTGGTTAATGATAATTATTAATGATTAGTTAAAAGAATGACCAAGTCATGCAGAACCCCAATGGCATCTCACCTCTAGCAAAGTGCTGAGCCCTTTAGTTGTTTAAAAAAAAAATGATTCAATAAATAAACAAATCAAATCAAAATTTACTGACGAAATCTCCATAAATCTCAGTGGTTCACCCAATTTTTCTTGCCATTTGGCCTTTGCCAGTAATGATCCCATTATAAAAATGCCTAAAATTGGTTCTTGATAAGAGTTTGAGTTTCTATTGGTGTCGGATCAATGAGATCAATATCCTCTCAATCATACATAATAGTAATTAAGTATAAAATATTATTATTCATATTATAATCTGAACACTCTATCTTGTATTGTTTTTTTTTTTTTAAAGAGTCACATCTCGGTTTTCGGTGACATGAGTTAAATGATATTGATGTTATGAATTTATTAAAGGTAAAAATATTTATTTTTAATATTAAATTAATGAAAATGAAAACACAAATTTTCTTATACGGTTAAGATTTTTTTTTTTCACTGCATGCATCAATTTGTAAAATAAATAAATAAATTGTAAGTATTAATGAGATAATATATTTAAACAGTCTTTTTCCATATGTTGATTAAAAAAAAGACCAAGGCCCGGCCAAAAACTACCCTATTGTAATAACCAAGAAAAGATTTGTCAAAGTAACCATGTGATTAATGTACGCTATATTAACATAAGTGAAAAGAGTTAATAGAAAAGATAATGTCATTTCGTATAGTATTTTTAGTAGATTTGAAAGGAATATGACTCTATTGTTCTTGATTTTTCAGTTTCCAATATGAAATATTTAGCAGAATTTATATAGATAATATTGTCCTTTGGTGTGTGATTCAAAAACAATTTTAAAAAAATATGAATAAAATCAATTTTTCTGAGTTGTATTGCCCTTTGAATGTATGGAAAAGTCCATAAACATTCTATATATACACACACACACAATCATGATCATAATCAACAAATGTAGATATTATTTTTTTAAAATATTCTAAATCTATCAATTATCAATCTCTATAATTTATTAATGAATCTAAATAATATAGATAGATCCAAATTTCTAAACAGATTTCTCTTTATGTAGCTTGCATTGAACGCCCATGTTGGAGCATGTCCAGAGAATATTCAACAAGCTCCTTCCATGTTCTAGTTAAAATAATATAAATGGACCAGTTGAAAAACGAAGCAGAAGGAGATGTTTATCATGTTTCTGATCTAAAATCAATTAAAAATAATTATAGTCAATTGACCCTTAAAGATGAAAGGGACAAGCTAGCTACCTCATGTGATGTCGTTATCTTCTTTTTCCTTTGTTTATTGAGAATCAATATCACATGCATCACCGAAGCATATTTTATTCATTTATTTACTTGTATTTAATAAATTTTCAAAGTTAAGATATGTAATTGGTTTGTTGGTTCTAATTCTAATGATGCTATAAAGGAATTTTTAGGTGAAGATAACAAACAAAGATTTGAATAAATTAAATTGCATAACCTAGATATATATATAGATGTCGTTAGAATTTCTTTTCAACGAACACATCTGAAAGTATTAACTACAACACGTAATGTATATATGTTAAAAACATTTGATTAGTTGTAATACTTGCCTATAAGACAATGACAGTAGTTAAGAAATTATTTAACTAAAATAAATCGAATTAGTAAGAGATATCAACATTGTAGTAAATATACGGTGGATTCGATTTTATGGAGATTTTGTGAAATAAATGAAGAAATAAAAAATTGTGTGATTAAGTAAATTAATTACCAAATTCATGTCACACGTGTGATTATATTATGTTATATAGCTTAAACTAATAAATAAAAACTCAACATTAATAGTTGAGCGGATCATAAAAATGTTTTAGAGCTTGCACCTATTATTATAGGTAGCGGTGGAGCTTTGAGACACATCCCCGAAAATGTTGAATTAAAATTCATATGAAATATTAGTATAAAGACTAGTTTAAGATTTTCGAATTATAAATAACCCTTTTTTTCTTATGACACATTTAACTTTTGGTGACTATTTTCAATGATTTAAGCAGTTTTTAAGGTCAAATTGTCCACCGTTTCAATACTGTTTTTTATATTAAATGGTATGAACTTGATTTGAGGTTGAAGCTTTTTTTTTTTTATAAATATTTTAACAGCATACTTTCATTTTATTTCAACACAATTACTTTATATTCCAACAAAACAATAATAAATCACAAATATTTGAACATTTATACACACAAAATTAACCCATTCAACAAATTTTACACAACCCCATATAAAATAATCTTATTAAATGAATGATTAATATTATATAATTAATTATAAAATTATAATTAATTTATTATCACTTTTCATTATTTCAAAAATATTTTCATACATTAGATTACACGAGGTTATTTGCATGGATTAGTTGTATTTGTATATTACTCAAATATATGGATTCAAATAGATTTAAAATGATCTTACATAGATGTATTATGGATTAGGATTATTAATTCCTTTGCTTTCATCCATTAAAAAATATTTATGTAATATGGATTAGGATTTGCACCTGATCGACATCCTATCAGGACTAAAGCCAAGTACAATGACGACAACACAAATAAAGAAATTTTTTTATTGATTTTCTCCATTTTCATTTGGCAAAATCAAACTCCTCAAGTCTTAAAATTACAAAATTTATTTCTTCATTTTCATTTTCCTTTCATTAATTGAATATTAGCAAACAATTGAAGATCTAAATCCAATAATATTATCATATCATCAACAATTATTAAATCTCTTAAAATTATTAATTTTCATTTTCCTTTCAATTTCTACCTGCCTAACAAATAAAGCTTCCTTAACTGGTGGCCAACTATGACCCCAGCAGGACCATGTATGAGAATCACCAAAGAATTATTACTTACGGATGAGAAAGGCTCGAAGAGTTGGTAGAGGCGGCTTTGTCCTCCATACAGGAATTTGCTTTCTAGGATAAAAAGCAAAGCAAAGGCAAAGATGGCGCCCGCTCAATTATTGGTAATGCAACAGACAAACGACACGAGTGCCTTTTATTTCTTCTCATTCTCTGCTGTACCAACTTGATGTATTTTTCAATTTTTTAATTTTTGCATGTTTTCAAATAACGTCGATGTCCCCAAGGCAAGGCATGTTCTGAGTATATCCACATTTATAAATCCTCTTTCTATATTCATAATTTTTGGGATTTCAACTCTAAACTGATATTTTCTATTGGACTCCTTATTTTATTACCATCGTTATTATTATTAATTTTCTGTTTTCAGGTTTGTGAATTTTTCTGGATAAATTATTCGGAGAATCAAATGTGTTGATAATTATAGTGAGAAGAGTCAAATTTAATTTCGAATTCGACTTCGAATCGGAATCAGAATTCCGAATTTTAAAATTTTTGGAGTGTTTGTAATTGTTACCGAAGAAATGAAAAATATATAATATATACGGTCGACGATTTGAGTTAAAGATAGATAGTTGCAAAAGTTCTATTCTTGTTTTTGTTTTTTTTTTCTTGCCCTTTTGACATTATATGAAAACTTCCTTTTAAGTTTTATAGAACTTTATAACCCAAAACCGCTTTCTAATATCTCATTTAAAGTATTTATTTATTAAAATACAATTTCGTGTATTTAAATTACACAAAACCTTAATTTTTTTAACAAAAAAGCCAATAAAATTTATCTACGCAAAAGCCAATATTTTGTTAGATTATTTGAGACTTAAATAAATATAATAGATCCTACCATATCTATAATTTGTTACTATTCTTTATATATGTATCTAAAATTCAAGTTGCAATTTTATGGGTAAAAATTTGAAGTTAAAAGATTTTGATCCTATAAATATACAAATAGTTGATAAAAGATAAAATACTATCATAAAAAACTCTTTTCAGTAAGAATTAGGATCATCCGCTAAACTGATTTTATTTCAACTTTTAAGAATCTGGCAGCACATAAACTTTAATATTAATGAATGATGAAGATATCTTTATTCTTTATTCTTATATATATAAAATCACTAATAACATTGATGTAAAAAGATGCGATGAGAAGAAAATCTTTGTCTTCTCCGTAAAAAGTTATATAAGTAATTTTTTTTGTTTAGATATTATTTTAAAAATTATATCATATTCAAAGAACAGGTCAAGAACAGTTTTTATATTAAAAAATAAATAAAAGGAGGAGTTGGATATTGTGCATGATTAAAGAGTGGGAGACATACTGAGGATATTTATTATTAAAAGGATCTCTATCAGCCCTTATCTTGGTACCTACTTGCCATTACCATAAAATTTATCTGCTAGACGAGAGAATCTCAAATAGTTTTTGTTTGAGGGTTGCTCGATGCAACGAATGAAACGACACTCAATCGGCAAATCAATTGATGGGCATGTGAGTAATCTTGTCACTTTTTGATTTGGATTTTCAAATTTCTGAACGTGTTGAACCAAAAGATGCTGCACGAGATTAGTTCAAAAATAGTTATTATGCATTTATGTGCGTATAATTGATAAATGGATTTTGATTATAATTACTTCACTTTACTATATGTTGGAAAAATAAGTCGATTGTCACCTTTCACATCACAAATCTATATAAGGATTGGAAAATTAACGGGCATCAAAGAATTTAGAATAGGATATTGTATCATTATTATCACCCAAATTGTTTATCTTTCTGCTATTCATACTACTTTGGTTATGAAGAACATAACCATTATTCCAAGCGTTGAGATAAAAAAAAAAGGTAATATATGAATGATTTAATCACTAATCTCTCAAAGAATCATTTTCACGACTTGATAAGACTAAAGCATTAATTGTCACATTTTTATTGGGTATGGGAAATTCTTTGATTTAAAGTTGTCATATTAAAACTAAAAAAGTTTACTGAGTTATCAATCAAGGAAAAATAAGTGAAAAAAATTAGATTAAGAGACGAAATGAATATTATTAGAGTGTCCCACGTACAAACTAAGGATTCAATTTTTTTTTTTTTATCTTGTTTAAAGATTAACTTTTTTCTCCTATGATGTCCTTTCAAATTTCAGTAATAATCTTAATGTTGTACCATATATAATCAACAGTACTACTCTTTTCAAATAAATCTCAAATGAGAATCGAATGACATGAAATTAACTAATGATTATGTTCATTTTAAATCAATGTCACATTCACATCATTTGTAATGGGATTATAGTACTATTCACATATTATTAATCTTCACTCGTTGCCCCATATCTATCCCTACAATAATTCTACTTCGAAACAAAGGCTGCTAAAGAATGACTAAAATCATATGTGAAAGTGAGGGAGAGGGAGACAGAGATTGATAAAGAATGTAATTTTTTAATCAATTCTTTCTCTTCTAGGTAATTTTTGTTTTTTAAAAAAATTAGACATGTATGAAAATTGAACTTTTGGAATTAAAGTTATAGTATTGTATATTTCTACTCGGTAATAGAAGAATAATTTTTGCAGATGGAATTTCTCCCCCTTTGTCCTTGTTATCTCATCATTCTTCAAATATCATTATTTTTTTTGCATTAAATATAAAAGAGTTAAGAGTATTGAAAAATAATTATAAATTTGTAGTTCATATTGTTTATAATATGATGTATTCCATTTCAAAAATCTTTAAATTATATATCAAATTGGGGATTGAATAAGTTAATCCAAACAACCTACATTAAATTTCTTTCAAAAAGAAAAGATATATATATATATACACACACACACACATTCAACTACGAAGCTAATATCCTTCTATTATTTACGTTGGATTAATCCATTTGACAATATCAAATTGTACATTGTTACGCTACTTAGGAGTCCTTCATCAATTTTATACTGTTTGATCAACAATTTGAGAACAATTCCAAGTCTAATTAACCCAAAACCCCGTTACTTTCATTCAATAAACAAGTCATCACAACAATATATATTAATTTAAAGCAAAGCAAAGCCGTAGCGAGCAATAACCAAAAGCCAGCGAGAAGGTCCACTAGAGAATAGTTGTTATAGTGTTAGGTGAAGATAACTTAGTATATATATTGTAGTTAGACAATCTGTATCACTACAAGTAGAAATCGAGATTGCCTTGCATACAGATTATATATATACGAAAGGCCAGCGTGGTCCTCTCTTGTATATGACTTTTAACATCAATAGCTACTCAAATTGGTAAAGTCTTTTCTATACATTTGCCTCTCGATTATTCCATGATTCCCACAATATAAGCATTTGAAAAAGACTCAATTTTGTCTCCTCTTTAATTATATAATATTGTGTAATTTTTATGATACAATGCATGCACTGTCCTCCACTATCAAGTCATATCCCCACTTTTCTCTCTTCCATATGAGGTAGCCAATATGAAGTGGTAACAGCCTAGGTCAATGCAATAATATCTTCTTCTTTTCTAATTTTCTGTATTAATTAGGTAAAACAAATCAAAGGTAAATTTAGTTTCATTAACTTTACTAAAAGTTAAGTTGAAATTATCACGCATCTGCATGATTAAGACGTTTTTAAAAAAATGCATTTGGTTGAACTATTTTCGAAATGGTTTCTATCTAGTGTACTACTAAAAAGATGGTTTGAATGTGAAAGCAAAAATTGATTTGATTTTTTCTTTTTTTTTTTTTGTTTTTAGCTAGTTATACTAATGATTAATGGTACATTTGTTTCAAAAAATTATTTCAAATTTAATTGTACATGTTGTATCTAGCTAAGTGATGTGATATTACTATATTTCACTCACCATATTCCGTTACTTCGAATGATATTTGAGATAATTTTTTTCTTTTTCTTTTTTTATAAGAGTAGCATTAATCCTTTGTAATTTATACTCGCCTATATTTATGTTAATACTCTTTGGATGGCTTCAATGATCCAATTTTTGGTTCTCTCTCTTCTAAAATCAATTTTTGATGGAAACCAAAGTTCAATTAATTTTTTTTGTTATTACATTATCTTAAAGAAGAAAATTTTTGACAAAAATTATTATGAAATTTGAAGAGGGTTCTTGACACAATTTTTTAATAGAAATGTGCAACAATTTATAGAACAAGTGACATTATTGATAAATTACAAGCCAGTAAAGTATGTCTTTACACTATAATATGAAGGTAATTAAACAAAGGAAGAAATAAACAAAATTTAAACCTGGAATTATTGATAATAATAATAATAATAATTAATCAATCATTCATTTCCTTTTCCTAATCTCCTCATCCAAACAACTCATACGCATCTTCAATCTTCCAATTAGTCACGCCATTGACTCAGAAACAAAGAGAGAATAAATTTGCTCAAAAGCGCTCCTCTATTTATTTATAGCAATTTTTTTGTTTTTGGGCAAGTGGGGCATTGACTATTAATTGGATTAAACAAATAATTAAACGCTTCATTATTTTTATTTTTTTGAAATATATATATATATATATATATATTAAATATTGCAAATTGTTTCTTATTTTTGTTTCCAAATTATTTTAACACATCCTAAAAATGATATCAAAGAATCCCTTCAATCCATAGATGAAGAGACTTTTCCTGTTTGAGCTTCATAATGTTATTGTTTGATTTAACAGAAGCAAAAATATTCCTAGACAGAAGTTTGACTTTCAAGCAAAGCTGCAAAAAGAGCCAACAGAGGCCTAGCCGAGCTTTGTTAGAAAAAAGCAAAAATAATGGAAATTAAACAAACGTACCCATGTGCCAACTACCATTTTACTTAGGAATTAAATTAGAAAACAAAAAAAGATATTAATAATTGTACATCAAAATTAAATCATTCTACTTTTATCTAATTTTACCAAAACCATTTATTATTTGCCCCAAGGAACCCATCATTCAATAACCCACCTCACATTTTATTCTTCTGACAAGATCCCACAAATCGAATCACTTTCCAAACTTCAGATCTATATATGGGTGGTCAAACACACCTCAACATCTTCTATCTTCTTCTTCATTATTTTTCAGAAATTTAATATGTAATACAAATGTGTTAAATATAAAAAAAAATTTATTCTGATAATTTTAATCTACATTTCACCAAAAGACATGTAGAATTAACCCATAAAGCTATAATACCATCATACAATAATTCATTTCACAATTCATCTCACTTCCCGAAAAGCATGCAGAATCCCAAAATCACTTTTTAGAATTCCCATTTATGGGGTGGGGGTGGTCCAAACAAGCCCTTGGGTCTTGGCTCATTTTTTTTCCAGGACAACTGTGGGACATGCATGAAATATAAACATTTTCTGGCATGTTCAAAGGACCAACTTGAATTATTATTTCTTGCACGAAATGAAACTCAACTCAAAATAATGAACTAATTTTCTTCTCTTTTATTTTATTTTTTCTCTTTTTCTTATTGTGTCTTGCTCAAATCACCTGCAAAGGCTGCAACCTCACTTGATTGACTTTCACATGCCATTCTCTCCTTCATCACTGCGAAATCACATGCAACTCAGTGTACCAGATTTTTTGTCAATTGAAGGTGCCCTAAACGTGTTTTAGTTCAGAATTTAGTTGATTATAGATGAGTTGACTCATCTTCTTACCTATTTACCCACAAAAACAATGTAAAAGTTAG
This sequence comes from Boswellia sacra, assembly GCA_013180625.2. Classification (NCBI taxonomy): domain Eukaryota; kingdom Viridiplantae; phylum Streptophyta; class Magnoliopsida; order Sapindales; family Burseraceae; genus Boswellia; species Boswellia sacra. Next base: position 236,563 of record SNVD02006824.1, on the reverse strand, counting down.
GTAGTGTCATAAGATCAATTGAGTGTGTGTTATATATGTAAATTTTTTTGCTTAGCAAGTAAAATTTTATACTACATCAAATATGTTATGTTATTCTTTAGCTAGTAACTACCAGCACGTAACTGATGTGATATATCAAATGTGTTATAAACTTTTATATAGCTCATGAGTCAGGGAATGATGCGAAAGATACCATTGTTGATGGTAACATACACAGTTGAAAGATTAGAGAGAAAATAATATGTTATTACGCTTGCAGCAATAGATGAGCTACATAGGGTCTAGGAGGGGCAATTGCCCCCTCTGGAAATTCATAAAATGGTAATATTTAAAACACCCATATAGATTTTATAAATTAAATTACTTAAAAATGTTTAAATTTTACAAAATTTTATGATTGTCGTAGTTTCTATTTTTATGAAAAGGTTTTAAATCTTATCATGGTTTGAATTTGAAAGTTCCCCTGGACTGAATTTCTGGCTACATGCTTGTAGTTACATTAGATAAATGTATAAAGAATGACAAAGGAGGCTGTGTAACGTTAAATGAGCAGTTGGTGATTAGTTCTCAGCCAAATGGAGGACTCCAAGTGATGAAATAGAATTTTAATCAAGAGAAGAAATTAATAATCTAAGGACATCAGGACAGCTAGCGCGAAACAACATTTGCTGCATTAATCAAAAGCACCAATTGAATAAGTCCTCAGTTGACAGCTCTCCTCTAACGACTACTTTCCATTATATAAACTCACCATCTCATGCATGTCTAACTCATCTCAACTACACCAAAAACAAAAACCCCTCCTTTCTTTACTCATTATCTCTTCTCAAATTTCTCCCCGGAGAATTCTCAAACCCAGCCACATTGATCGGAATTCGACAGTTTTCTGGTTAAACGATGGCGGTTCCGGGTGGAAACCCGGCCAGGGGTAGGTTTTGGCCCCAATTGGCAGTGGCATTGGCCATATTATTTGTTGCTAGTAGTGTAGAATCAGTGTACGGAGATGGTTATCCTTACTATTCTCCTCCACCGCCACCTTATGAATACAAGTCACCACCTCCTCCCTCTCCTTCACCTCCTCCACCTTACATTTACAAGTCTCCTCCTCCACCCTCTCCTTCTCCTCCACCACCTTATGAGTACAAGTCTCCTCCACCGCCACCTAAGGAGAAGCCTTATGTGTACAAGTCTCCACCTCCACCCTCTCCTTCTCCACCCCCACCTTATGAGTACAAGTCACCACCTCCTCCCTCTCCTCCACCTTACATTTACAAGTCTCCTCCTCCACCCTCTCCTTCTCCACCACCACCTTATGAGTACAAGTCTCCTCCACCACCACCTAAGGAGAAGCCTTATGTGTACAAGTCTCCACCTCCACCCTCTCCTTCTCCACCCCCACCTTATGAGTACAAGTCTCCTCCACCGCCACCTAAGGAGAAGCCTTATGTCTATAAGTCTCCACCTCCACCTTCTCCTTCTCCACCGCCACCTTATGAGTACAAGTCTCCTCCACCGCCACCTAAGGAGAAGCCTTATGTGTACAAGTCGCCACCTCCACCCTCTCCTTCTCCACCACCACCTTATGAATATAAATCTCCTCCACCTCCTAAGAAATCTCCTCCCCCTCCATACTATTATAAGTCTCCACCACCTCCATCACCTTCCCCACCACCACCTTACTACTACAAGTCCCCACCACCTCCTTCACCATCTCCTCCACCACCTTACTACTACAAGTCTCCTCCACCTCCTAAAAAGTCTCCTCCACCACCATACTATTATAAGTCTCCACCACCACCATCTCCCTCACCTCCTCCACCTTACTACTACAAGTCTCCACCACCACCTAAGAAATCTCCTCCACCACCTTACTATTACAAATCTCCGCCCCCGCCAGCTCCATCACCACCTCCACCATACTATTACCATTCTCCTCCACCTCCTAAGAAATCTCCTCCTCCACCTTACTACTACAAGTCTCCACCTCCACCATCTCCTTCACCACCTCCACCATACTACTACCATTCTCCTCCACCTCCAAAGAAATCTCCTCCTCCACCTTACTACTACAAGTCTCCACCTCCGCCATCTCCTTCACCACCTCCACCATACTACTACCATTCTCCTCCACCTCCCAAGAAATCTCCCCCTCCACCTTACTACTATAAGTCTCCACCACCACCTTCACCATCTCCTCCACCACCATACTACTACAAATCTCCTCCACCACCAGCACATTATGTGTCACCACCATACTACTACAAATCCCCACCACCACCACCAAAATCTTACCCTCCTCCATACTACTACACTTCTCCGCCGCCACCTGTCCCATACCCTTACCCTCACCCCCATCCCCATCATCTCGTAGTTAAGGTGGTCGGAAAAGTCTACTGCTACAGATGCTATGACTGGGGATACCCAATGAAGTCACACGACAAGAAACATCTCAAAGGTACATTTGTTTGAATCTTTGCACAATTAAGTAAAACAATCCATTAATTGGCTTTTCTTTTAGCTTCGACCAGTTTGCTTTCTTGATTAACTCAAGTACTCAACGGCTTTTAGCGTAAGTTACTGTAGTTATATAGGAGCTATATATGCACCTGTTAAAAACAAAAAACATGCCACTAGAGTGGGGTAGCTAATGTGGTCACTTCATCTTGAAAGATTCTACTCCCTATTGGCTAGTGGCTAGTTAGAACTAACTAGATAAGAAGAAAACCCCTAACCACTGTTGGCTTTTTTTTTTTTTTAAAGATCATATAATATTTCAATTTTAGCAGAATAAATTATCATCTAGTTACAATATTCATAATTTTGAGTACTCCATATATTTTATTACAAATATAATATGATATTTGTGGCGCCCGAAATGATGTTCTAGTCTATTGTAAATAATTTTGTAATTATTTGTTTTGCACGTTCTATGTCTCTGCTTTTAATTAAATTAAGCTCTTAGGCTTAACACACGAATAAACAAAGACAGCTCGTTTGCCATACAGAGCAGAACAAGTTGTAAAACGAATTAAATAATAAAGCACAAGCTCTATAATTTATTGCTTAATAATTAATAAAATAATGAACTGATTAGAAGACAAATCTTATTGTTTCGGGTAGATTTAGTTTGACTTGCAATTGATGCTTTTATATGTTTTGTGTCTTATTGTCGCATTTTTTATTAACAGGTGCTGTCGTTGAGGTCACTTGCAAGGCCGGCGACAAGAAGATCACAGCATATGGAAAGACCAAGATCAATGGCAAATACAGCATTGAAGTTAAAGGTTTCGAATATCGCAAATATGGAGGCAAAGCATGCAAGGCCAAGCTCCATGCGCCACCAAAGGGTTCACCATGCAACATTGCAACTGACCTCCACTGGGGTAACAAGGGTGCTAAGCTTAAAGTGAAGTCTAAGGACAAGCATGAAGTCGTGCTCCAAGCTAAGCCGTTTGCTTATGCTCCCAAGACTCCTTACGAGGAGTGTGCTAAGCCTACGCCCAAGCCCAAGCCCACTCCTGCTCCTTACTACTACACTTCACCACCTCCACCATACTACTACAAGTCTCCACCACCACCCAAGGCTTATCCTCCTCCATACTACTACAAATCCCCACCGCCTCCTTCACCCTCTCCACCACCACCCTACTACTACAAGTCTCCTCCTCCACCATCACCATCTCCTCCACCACCATACCACTACAAATCCCCACCACCACCATCTCCATCTCCTCCACCACCCTATTACTACAAGTCCCCACCACCACCATCTCCGTCACCTCCACCACCATACTACTACAAATCCCCACCACCACCGTCTCCATCACCTCCACCTCCCTACTACTACAAGTCCCCACCTCCGCCAGTACACTCCCCACCTCCCTACTACTACAAATCCCCCCCTCCGCCGTTACACTCCCCACCACCTCCCTACTATTACAAATCCCCACCACCACCATCACCATCTCCTCCACCTCCCTACTACTACAAATCCCCACCTCCACCAGTACACTCCCCACCACCTCCCTACTATTACAAATCTCCACCACCACCATCGCCATCTCCTCCACCTCCTTACTACTACAAATCCCCACCTCCACCAGTACACTCCCCACCACCTCCCTACTACTACAAATCACCACCACCACCAGTACATTCTCCACCACCTCCCTACTACTACAAATCTCCACCACCACCATCGCCATCTCCTCCACCTCCCTACTACTACAAATCCCCACCTCCACCAGTACACTCCCCACCACCTCCATACTACTACAAGTCACCACCTCCACCATCACCATCACCTCCGCCTCCATACTACTACAAATCTCCACCACCACCAGTTCATTCACCACCACCTCCCTACTACTACAAATCCCCACCACCACCATCACCATCTCCTCCACCTCCATACTACTACAAGTCTCCACCACCACCAGTACATTCCCCACCACCCCCGTATTACTACAAGTCCCCACCACCACCGTCCCCATCTCCTCCTCCCCCATACTATTACAAGTCACCTCCACCACCTGTAAAATCACCTCCACCTCCAGTCTACATCTATGCATCTCCACCACCGCCAACTCATTACTAAGCCCAAAAAGCTACGCTACCTACAGAGAGGATTCATGTAAGGATTCACTTGATATTTTATTTACTTTTTTCCAGGGATATCAAGTTCAATTTTATTTTTTAATCAAAAAACAAATTTTATTAACTTGAAATTAAGTAGTCTCATATTTCTTATGTCTGTTCTCAACTTCAGGTTTTAGTTTCAAGAATGAAATAAAGGAAGGCTCCAGGAGGACAAGAAAGGGATATCAAGCTTCCTATCCATGTGAATTCAATAAGAGTCTGAAAGCTGCATCTGAGAACAACAATTTTGATCCAACAGACCAGATTGCTTACACTTCTCTAGTGTCCATCTTACACATGCTCATATTATTATGCTCAAGTGGGTTGCCTTCAATTGGTATCTTCAACAAAAGCAAGATCCGGGAGTGAGAGATTGGAGAAGTCTACACGTGCATAGGATTTGGAAGTCATAATTCTATTTAAATATTTATTCAGTTTTTGCTCGGATTTTTAGTTTGTTGCATATAGTTAATTTATTGGTGTATAGGATTCTATTGCATGCGTTGTATGATTCTATTTATCGTGAGGATTTGTTTCTTGGGCCTTCAAGTAATGATTTGTGCTCTGAGATTGTTAGTAATAAAGGACGACATTTCTGTCACACTTTATTCAATTTTCTCCTCTCTGTATCTCTCCTATTAGCTTATAATTATGTTGGCGCACGCCCTTCGATTATATCTCTCAATTTCACAAATGACGACACAATGAAAGCTCGCTTTTCTTTGCCTCCAGAAGAGCAATCGTATCCATCAACTCTGCTTTAGTTACATTATACTTCTTCTTTGGCTTTCGCGACTTCATTTTTGCACATGCATACATGTATACATATACGAGCCCCTGCAGCTTTCTGCTTTTTTTAAAATAAAATAAAATTCTGTTTATGACTTTTACCAGAAAAAAAAAAATTAAATGCTGAATCCATCTGATAATTACCATATTATATGGATAACCATTTATCTTCCCCTTTAATTAATTAACTAACCATTATAATATAAAATAACATGATCATCCAAGTACAATTCAAGTTAAACTTTCTTCAGACGATCAAATTTGAATTAATCTAATTAAATGATTGAGGAACCGAAAAAATTGAAATTTAAACTATTAATTACAATATAAAAGTTCTAATATTAATTTGTGGATACTCAATAAGCTCAAATATTTAACTAAATGACTTGTTTACAAAATATCATAATAAAAATATCTCGAGATAGATCTGTATTCTATCTACATATATTCCGACCCATTAATTGTACTTATAAATTAACTGAAGTGTTTGGATCGAATGGTTTCTTAATACGTAGTAGAAGCAACACTATATAAGATAGGTCATTTTGACTTAGCTTTACATAACACATCATCAACATTCATATTGTTTTCTTATCCATACTACAAATTTTTGTGTCGTTCAGTTTTACCTATATTCTCTGTCTTCTCCGTAAAGTGCAAGCCTCGAAAACAAGAGAATTTTGGAAGCCGAGGCTTTATATATATCTTCAAGCTTGAATGGCTTTACGCATAAAATTGGGCCGCGAGGTACATATATATGTGACAAAAGTATTGTTTAAGAAATATCGTATATTTTTGGGCATAACAAAAATCTATATTTATTTTCTATGATATCTTTTTCATTATATAAGAATCGAAAACGAAGATAATTTTTTTAAATTGTTTTCAAATCACAACCCAAACGCCTTCTTGGCGGTCGGTGGTTATATTAATTATTTAAAGTATATAATCTTAAATTAATTCACGTCAGTATTAATTGAATACCAATTAAGCTCTACATTAGTTATAATATCCCTCTCAATGCAGATGTACCATTGTTACCTATCAAATGTTGTGAAAACAACAATTTCTTGGCAATTTGAAGTCAAATTTGGCTAGAAAACCTTATTTAGATAAATGGAAAATTTGGGAGAAAGTGATAGAAAATTCTGCCTTGAGCTTCCATGAAGCAGGTATATTACAGCTGGGAAGTCTTTATCATCATCAACTACTACGTATCATGAGCAATCACCAGCTGCCAAGTCAAAAGTGGACAACGGAAGCACTTGGTCATGCTTTTGCTTTTATCTTTTGTTTCTGTTTTGTTTTCTCTTCTAACCCTTTTCTTACTTTTTGAATACAACTTGCTTCCATTAGCCAAATTCTTGACTTCAAATGAGGACCAATGCCGTTCCATGCCATGTACCATGTACACATAATTTGTCATCTATCCCAAAGCTTTGTGACGACAAGGCCTGCTCTTGGCGTTTGGTCAATTTTTTGCAGCAAAAGAATCTACAAATGATTACAAGCAAGACAACCAGTTTTGATGTTTACAAATAATTTTAATACAACTAATTATTCTAAATTAGATTTCTTTTTTTTTAAAAAAAAAAAATCCGTGTTAATTTAAAATCTTTTATACTTGCTTTGTACAGGCAGCTAGTTAAATGTGGCACCAATAATTCAAGTGGATACAAGCATAACAGTTCCACAATGGTTTTGTGTTTCCTCTTTTTTTCATTAAAAAAAATAAAAAAAATTGATGCTTATTTTAAGAAAAAAAATTAAGAATTTCAGAAGCTGTTTCATAAGTTTTATTAAGAAACTATAATAGAAAAATAATTTTAAGTTTTTTCACTGTTTACTAATTTTTTTCCATTGAAACGTCACGAATCATTTCAATTAATTAACTTTTGAAATAATTTCGAATGCTGCTAAAGTAGTATTGTAGTAATCGTATTAAACAAACAGTTTAATTTATTGTTTTCGAAAAAGCAAGAGATTGAATAATGATTTCAAGTTTTAAGAATAACATTTGTTTATTTTCTGAAAATAGTATTATTAAATGAAAATAGAAAAACGAACTTGAGAATTCATTTTTCAGAAACAAACTCGAAAGGAAACTACAGGAGTACAGGCTGATCAAAGTATCATTTCCTTATCTTCAGAAATAAAATTATTTCTAGCAGATACAATATCAAATACTATACTCTAAAGATAAGTTAATTATCATAATATTGATCATATTATGCACTCAAATTTATTAAAAACTTTATATTATATCCATATTCTAAATGAGTTTTCTTAGTGAAATAAATCAGAGAAAAAAAAGTTAAAAAATGGATTATATGAGACTGCCAAAACCATACATATCTTAAAAGACAAAAAAAAAATGTAGAATTTCAATATGCATAATAGAGGAAGCTACTCAATAACTTATATAATTATGATCCTCAATTCACTCAATTTTGCATCAACTTTTAAGAATTTGTTGACACGTGGATTTTCATGTTAATGAATGGTTAAGATATATATGTATTTATTCTCTCTTCTCATCTATATATTTTCTATAACCAATCACTTTTTTGTAAAAAATAATGAGGCAGAGATGAAACAAAGAGGGTATCCTTGACCATAAATTTAATGCTTTAATTGATAAGCAAGTAAATATTAACTAATTAAATTAGTGCTAATGAGAGATTTTTTTTTTAAAAAAAAGAAAGAAAATCACCGTGGATTTTAATTTTCATACTTGTGGTGAATGATAGATCCATATGGGAAGGTTACGTGACCACATTTAGTAAAACAAGAGACATTAACTTATTATGGTAAAATTTACCATTTAAAAGTTGTCCAAGAAAAAAAAACTAGTGATGAATCTTCATGTTTTTGAAGTCTAAATCTCCGGACACAAGGGCGCGTTTGGGAGAGGGCTTAACATGAGATTGGACTAAACTTAGTCTAATCCCATGTTTGGTGCAGAAGTGGGACTGGACTGATAATCCAAGTCAGTCTCACCTCTCTTCCAACCAAGGCTAAATTAGTGGGACTATTAGCCCACCTTATAGTGTGGGACTTATAGTCCCAAATTGGGGCAAATTTTTTTTAATTTTTAATTAAAATTAAAACTAAATAAAATAATAAATATAATATAACAATAATTTTTAATTATATTTAAATATTTAATAAAATCAATTTTGATTGTTTACTAAAAAAATAATAAAATAATAGTATGATATTAATATAAAAATAACTATTAAATTAATAATATAAAAATAAATATCATCTAATAATATTTAAATACTAATTATTAATAAATTATTATATTTATATAAAAATTAATTTTAATATAAAATATAATTTTATTATTATTTATATAGAAATATCAATAAATATTTAATATTTAGTTTTTATTCAAGTTCAATTTAAAAAAAATTAAGTTAGTTTATTTTTTAAAATTATTTTCTTTAAAATTATTATCTATATTAATAGTTCAGTCCCATATTACACCAAACATTAGACAATATTATTTAATCCAATCCCATATGATACCAAATATAAGACAGTATTACATAGTCCAATCCAGTCCAATCTCAATCCCAATTTCAGTAAAGTCCAGTCTAATCCAATCCCACCTCCTAAACGTTCCCCAAGACCATTTTCACATCTAAATAGGTCATGCAGCAAGATGGGCAAGCTTTTCAACTTTGATTAGGCCCATGCAGCTAATGGATGAGTGCTACTATTTGTTCCCTACCCTTAAGCTAGAGCAGCCTAACTTTTGTAATATCCAATGTAACTCTTAACAAAATCTACTTTAATTTCTTTTTTATATACACTAATTTTACACCTCATTTATATAAATTCTCCTTTTCAATGTAATGCAAACCACAGTTTGATATGTACTTTCAAAGGTTCTCTTGTGTTTTTTAGAAATAAAAAGTTAATTGTCAACTGTGAAGAGACCAGCTATATAGTGAAAATTATCATATTATAAACAATATAAAACTGTAAGAGTCCTACTTTTATGTTTTTCAAGAACATTTTTTGGATCTATACATTTTTCAATACATTTAATGATACAAACCATGTATTATTTTTAAAATTTAATATCAATTACATATCATCAAATATTTTTAAAAATAAATTAAAACACAAAATGATAAGATATTCTGAATAACATTAATGTCTATAAATAAATAAATTGATAAAATAAACTTTCCAAATAACAATATATACATTTTGTATATATATTATTATAATATCAGTTAATAATCTTAAAAATACTTTATTAAGTAATCAAGATTCAAATTTGGAGGCTTTACCAAAATTTAGCACTGAAAAAAAATAGAAACATGATTTAACTCTCTAATTATTTAATATTATGCACAGTTATATTTTGAATTTTATAACGTAAACTAATAACTATTTGAAAAAAATATAAGTAATTAAATTTTAATTTGGAGGAATAATCTACAATTTAATACCAAAAACTAATATTTAACTAAAAATTATATTTAATAAAAAATTATGATATTTAAATTTAAATAATGTATGTTAGTTTATTTTTAAATGAAAAATGTTTAATTAGAAAAGTAAAGAATCCTGATAATAATAATTTTAGTAAACAAAACTCCATGAATTGGCTTCTGGGTGGCTGCTACTTAAGGATCTGGCTTCGTTAATTTTTCTGCTTAAAGGTTAAATTTCTAGAAAGTAGCACTTTTTATTGGAAGATCAAGCAAAGGCTGTCTTCAAACAAGCAAGTTGTCTCTCCAAATAATTTTATTTAATTTTGTTCCAATTTTTCTAATTTTCCATCTTTCTTTTTGTTGTTTTTTAAATTTTTGCTAAGAAACCTAATATTGAATTTTTGTTGTTTTAACTTTTGTTGTTGTTCAATATTGTCGTTAATTCCTAATCAAAACAAAATCAAGATTGTTGAAAACTATTGCCAGCATTCAGATACTTTAATAAACTTAAAAATATAAAAGAAAAAAATAAAAAATTAAAATAAACTTTATTGTTACTAAAAAAATCAAAAAATTAAAATAAACTTTATTGTTACTATATAAATCCATAAACATAACAATATAGATGGGGGTAGTTTTAATAAACCTTATATATTCGGCAAATAAAATGCCAAGGCCAGCGCCGTATTTTTCCTTTACCATAAATAAAATGAGACCTAATACATAGTATTAATTAATAGTATAATAAACCAACTAACTATAAATTAAAAAAAAATTATAATAACAAGGAAGATAATAAGTTTGATATTGTAAGAAGCCTTACTAATTATATATGATTTTTTTTAAAAGAAAAGAGAAGTAGACAATATTAATTAATTACATTTGAAAAAAAAAATAAATGAAGATAATAACAAGAATAGTACAGGATAGGAAATCAACTGTTAGTTTGTACTTCTTGGTTCGTCGAAAGTGAACAAGACTTATTGTGGGCATCATCCATACAATTGCTTCGACTCAGACGAGAAACTTAAACAGACTTGTGTTCTATTAACCTTGGAGTAGTCATAACATTTAATATCACATATTATTTAAACCTGTTTGAATTGTCCAAAAGTGAATACATAGTTTGAGAATACATAATTCTATTACATAGATTATACATATATAAATTTATATTCACGTTGCAGATGACTCCAGGCAGAAGAAAAAAAATCAATGAATCTTAGCATTCCAGAGAGTAGCCATTCTAGCGTGGAGGAGACTGTTGAAAGTCCTACTCTAAGTGAAAGTAGTATAGGTAAATTAGTTTTTTAATTCACACACACACACACACACACACACACACACACACGTATAAAATGGACCAACGTCAAAGGACACATGGATCGAAATTGATCCATGTGTCATGTAATAGAAGGAGAATACTATAATATCTCTTGAAACCTAGTAGTCCACTTCTTGACCTTAGAACCGATATGCTTGGAAAGGGATTGTCTTAGTCGGGAAGGTTTCTCGTGGTTGGATATGTCTTAGTCGAGAAAGTTCATCATAGTTGGGATCTCCTATGGTGCTCGTTAGGAGCTCCTCCTCAGGCGCGCTCCTCGTCGATCGAGAGCGTGTTTGGCACTGTTTTCCGACCAAACGTCCAAGTTGGATGCCTCCAATGGGTTTGGTGAGCTCGTAGCTGTAAAACCATCGAAGCACATCAGAGGACGCCGGTCTTCTCGAGATGCATCCTTCGACGCCCAAGTCAATCTGAGGAGGATAATAAAATATCATAATATAATGGAGAGAATAAGTGAGGGTGGTTGGAAGCCATGAATAGTATTATGTGAAAAGTGATGTCGAAACAGTATCCAACGAACAATGTCGGCGGAATAGTATCCGGTAAACATTGGTAGTGAACAGTGATGATGAATAGTATTTGGTCAACAGTAATGATAAACAGTAATAATAAACAGTGTAATAAACAATGATCCTTAATAGTGATGGTGAATAGTGATCATGAACAGTAATTACCTACTTAGGGTGGTTTCTCTCAACTTTTATAAGATGATCAAGATAAGATTCTCCAAGATGCCCTTTTCCAACTTTAAAGTGCTCTCTTTATATTCTTTTTACAATCCAATTGGTGTCAAGTGTGTGGCTCTCATGGAAACTTATTAAGGGTTATTTTGTCTTTTTTCAGTGTATAATATTATCCATTCACACACACACTCATATATATATATATATATATATATATATATATATATATATATTATGTTTTTCTTCTAATTACTTATTATATATAATTGCTATATTCAATTTCTAGGTATTGTTGTGCGGTTAAAAGAATCCAATCCTTACGAAAAAACCCAATTGAGTGAGATAGAGATATCTCGAATGATATTTTGTAAAGAAAAACCTAGCTATGCTAAAGGATTGACAATGCATAAAGAAACTTTTTGTTCTTCACAACTTTCTTGCAAGAAAAATTGAGGAAGCAGATAGAGGAACACGGGTCTCGATTAGAGGAATTCGATTCTTACTTTAAAGATATTTTCTCTTCACAACAACAGGCCATCGACCGTTTGAATTCTAAGCTTAAAAAACTCAAGAATTTAATGGGTAAGATCTTGGCTCCCAGGTTTGGTGGATCGTCGCAGTTACCACCATTTTTATCTTAGTTGTGTATGTACTTTTAGCTGTTACCATCACTTTTATCTTTATTTGTGTCTGTGCTATTATTAGTTATAGGATTCGATGTACTTATGGTTTATTGACATACTTATGGATCATATTCTTTTACTTTTCTTCGAAATTGTTCATTTTTATAATTCACCTGCATGTGGCTAAATTTATGTTATTTAGATAATTTTGTTTGTTTGGTTTTCAATCTTAAAGACAAATTATTTCAAATTTTGATAATTCGAAAAGACTAAAATGGTCGCTTTTATCTAAATACTTTTAGTTCAGCAATATATCCTTATGCAATGCATATGTTTCCTAATCCTATAACCCTCTTCTTTTATTTATTTATTTATTTTTCTTTTCTTACTAAAAGTTTTTAATTTTAATTTTAAGAGTATATGAATAATGATTCTAATCCAGACCTCGTAATTGTTAAATAAAAGCATTCATATAATTTTATTATTTATTAAGAATAAGAACAAATCTTTTAAGTATTTAGCCACCTTAATTTTTTTGAAATATTTTGAGTTGTAAATATTTAGTATGTGAGGGGAAAAAAAAACACATATCAATGGGTCATGAATCTTTAGTGATATTAGCTTTTATTTGAAAATATACAAGTTTGTGATTAATAACTAAATAAAATGAATATAATTTTTAGCATACATAAATTAAAATGTCTACACATTACAAGATTTTAATTCTATTCCAACTAATCCTATGATAAGTCAGTTATTGTTGCTATAAAGTTGCGTATTTGTTTTCTAGGTCAATAAGTTGTGGCAAGAAATTAAGACTCTGTTCGTTTATGTATCCAAAACCTGTTTTCTGTGCTGCACATTTTCCAATGTAATTTACATTCAATCTCGACCACATATCCTTTTCAAAATTCAAAATAATTCAAAATTAACCATATATTTTTAAATTCAATTAAAAACAAAAATACCGGATTCATAAACGAACACACCCTAAGATTTGAGAGCTTGGCTCAACCGAGTGTAAGATTTTTTTTTAACTTTTTATAATATTTTTAAAAAATACATGATAATTTTTCAATTAATTTATCATTAGTAATTTAGAAATTTATTGTCTTTTAAATCTTATAAATATATATAAATTAAATAATTTAAATAAATATTTTTTATTAATACATACTTAGTACTCCCATATATTTTAAATGAGTTAAACACACTTAGATATTTTTCTAAAAAAAATAATTATTTCTCAAACTAAACTAAAAAAAAAACTAATTATAATGATAAATCTTAAATAAAATAAAAATAATACAAAAATAAATATAAAACTAAAATATATTTGTTTCTTTTATTAATAAAAATATCATTTGAGTGGACTATATTTTTTCAATATGGATACTGTTGTTCTTTTATTATAATTTAATAAGGTTAGTCTTATCTTATCCTTGTACCTGTAGATATATATCAATACACATACTCAAAAATCATGTAATTTAATTTTAAAACTAATTTTTAACATTGATGTTGATGATTGTTTATCAATAAATTACCTTTTTTAATAAATTTTCAATCATTTTAATACTCTTAAATAAAATTTTTGCAACTTTTAAATATTAGCATATGTCTTAAAGGTAAAAATAATTATTAATTCCTATTTGACAATTAGTAAACTAACTTAAAATCACCTTTAGTTCTACTATCCTTCCTAATATGGGTGGATCAACGTTCCAGTCGGATACAGTGGTGGAACTTATCATCGTCAGAAGCCCCAGATTTAAGAAGAAAAAAATCTTAAATAAAACCTTTACATAATTTTTTTATTTATGAAAAGTCTCTTTGATCCCACAAGAACTTCAAAAAAAAAAAATCCAATAGCCTATCTATAAACTTTAAATTTTGGGTAATAATCTAACATGGAACAAATTTATTAGATAGATAAAAATAAAAATAAAATAAATAAATTTTACTAAATAAAGTAGAACTCACATGTTCAATGACTTTGTATCAAATCGGTTGTATAGATTGAATTATATGATTTGATTGTATATCTATCATTACTTTTAAATTTTTGTGACAAAATTTCCTTCGACTCAATTTTTTTTAACATAATTACTATAATCAACAATTTATATTTTATTTATAATATATTTGCATTTAAAACTTTATTAAAGATATATATAGACCAGATTGATTTACTAACCAAACACGATCATGTTGGGCTTTGGCAGCAGGGAGGCGCGGCCCATTAATAGCACTCATTCATTCTGTTTCTCTTTTATTGTTGTTGTACATGTACTACACCAAACGTGGCGTTGGCAAATTAATCAAAAAAAAAAAATATTAATTCTTACCCGCACAAAGCCCTAGAATCTTCTCCATCTCCGTCTCCAATTCCACGTCTCCAGCTATCCAATTCCATTCACTTCAATTTTTCATCAGCTATGGCAAGCTCCTTCCTTCAATCTCTTCTTCGCTTCTTCATTTATTTAATTTTTAAACATTATAGTAGATTTGCTGGCATGTGAAGAACTTTTAATTAATTAGAAAACATAATTTCTAATTTAGAAAATAATATGAGGAACTTTTAATGTAAGTTTCTGGAATAATTCACTATTATCCTTTTTTTTTTTTGCAAATTTTTGTTAAATGTATTACCCCAAACAACGTAATAATGTTTTAAACCTATATGTTTTTCCAATATTAATCATGATCTTAGCAAATCAACTTCAAAACAGCTTTCCTGTATAAAAAATAATTAAAAATAACACAAATTCTGAAGTTGGAAGTTATTAAGTAATCAAGATTCAAATTTGGAGATTTTACCAAAAAAAAAAAAAAAGAAACACGATTTAACTCTCTAATTATTTAATATTATGCATGGTTTTTATAATTTTAATTTTATAACATAAACTAATAACTACTTTAAAAAAATTAAGTAGTTAAATTTTAATATGGAGAAAAAATATACAATTCAATACCAAAAACTAATATTTAACTAAACTTTCTAATTAATCAAAAAATTTAATGATATACAAATGTAAATAATGCATGTTACTTTATTTTTAAATTAAAAATGTTTAATTAGAAAAAGAAAGAATCCCTCTAACAATAATTTTAGTAAAATAATTAAGAACAGAAATCAAAATTATTAATTAAACAATCAAGTAATTAAAATTTCAACTCCTACAAGAAAACAATACAATGAATCAATGATAATAAAATTTTAATTTTTATATTTTAAAGAGTATTTTGTATGAGTTGAAATTTTAATGACTTGATTATTTAATCAATAACATCCTATAATATAACGGAATGCATATAATAACAAAAGTAATACAAAATATTTTATGAAACCCATAAATTGAATTTTAATTAATATTAAGGGTAAAACATTTAGCGGCAATATTGGCGCCAACGCATTTTTATTTAATTTTATTTTATTTTATTTCCGAATAGACTCGAATCGCTAAAGCCCCAAACGCCCAACATAGCAACAGGGAAGGGATAATCTCGACTCTTGGCGTCTCTTCCGTTACTTGCTCAACAGAACTCCATTAATTGGCTTCTGGGTGGTTGCTGCTTAAGGATCTGGCTTCGTCAATTCTTCTGCTTAAAGTTAATTTCTAGGAAGTAGCACTTTTTTATTGGAAGATCAAGCAAAGGCTATCTTCAAACAAGTAAATTCTCACTCCAAATAATTTTATTTATTTAGTTCCAATTTTTCTAATTTTCCATCTTTCTTTTGTTGTTGTTTAATTTTTGTTTATATATCTTCAATAGGGATAATTTAAAAAATAAAGATGACATAAATGAACTCTTTTTTTAAAATCAGCTGAAATGATTTTACTTTTTGGAAAAATTTTACGAATAACCCTTGGGTAATATTTGCATTTGCATGCACTACCATTACACCAACTCCCCATTCACATTAAATGTACATAAATATATTTATTATTTGAAACATAATATAAAAATAATTAAATTATTTGTTAACCCTAAGGCTACATGATAATTTTGATGATAACAATATATATTGATTAATTGAGATTTACTAACATATTTATTTATGTGCAAGACTAAGATCATTGAAATAATTATAAAATCAAGAAGAGGCTTATTAATATGAAGTATTGAAGCTAAGGAGAAGACTACATGTTAAAGGCACCAAAGTTTAAGAACAAGGTTTGATTCAAGGAATGTGATACATGAGCAATGTTCAATCAATTGATCATATATTTCTCTACAAATGTCCAAATGATGTGATTCTTGAGCCTTTGAAAAGCTTACTCAATTTATAACATTTTATATGTTTTAAAGCAATTCAAATTTCAAGTGCAAGGTTGTCCAAATCATCATGCAAGTTGAAAGACAAATGGAAGCAGTTGACATGAGCACCAAATACTCTTTTGGACCTATCTTGATCTAGAAATATCAAAATTATGGCATTGAAAAGAGGACTTAATGAGGCACATTTCATATGTTTTGAAGAAATTCAAATTTCAAATGAAAGGCCGACATAATTGACATGCAATTCGGTGGACTGACACAGAGAAGAAAAATCAACTCATATGAGTACCGAATGATGTTTTATCTATATCTTGAGTTAGAGATATCCAAATGACTTGATTATTATGGCATTGGAAAGATGATTCAGTGGAGAACATTTCATATTCTTTGAATAAATTCAAATTTCAAATGACAGGCCGACATAATACACATGCAAATCGGTGGACTGACACAAGGAAGAAAAATCAAGTCACATGAGCACCGAATGCTGTTTTGGCCATATCTTGAGCTATCGATATCCAAATGACTTGGTTCTTGATGCGTTGGAAAGCTTATTCAATTTTTCAAATCTTTTATGTTTTGCATATTTTCATATTTCAAACTAAACATTGACAAAAATGGCAGACAAGATTACGGTTTTTATGGTGGGCAGAAAATTTGGAGTTGGTGTCTTCACTTGATTAAGTTCATCTCATTTGCCTATAAAAGGAGCCATTCTCCCATGCCTGTCTCTTATACACATCTAGATGTGTATAAGAGACAGCATTTTATCAAAGCAAAAAACAAGAGAAATATCAAGTCTAGAGAGCTTTTATATTCTTTATCTACTCTTTGAAAAGAGTTATATTTTTGTTGAAAAAATTATCATTGTTCTTGTATTGTGGTGAGAGTGAGATATTCTTATAAAGGATAAAAAGTTATCCTTGAGAGAACTCTTTCCTTGGTGAGGTTGTTCATCAAGAAGAACTCTTGGTGTGGTGTTATCAAGAGTTGAAGGAAGTTGCATTGGTGAGGTTGTTCATCAAGAAGAACTCTTGGTGTGGTGTTATCAAGAATTGAAGGAAGTTGCCTTGGTGAGGTTGTTCATCAAGAAGAACTCTTGGTGTGGTGTTATCAAGGGTTGAAGGAAGTTACCTTGGTGAGATTGTTCATCAAGAAGAACTCTTGGTGTGGTGTTATCAAGAGTTGAAGGAAAAAGTCTTGGTGAGGTTGTTCATCAAGCAAGTTGTAAAGATTTCTACAACTTATTGGAAAGATTAGCTCGTGGAGCTAGGAGCCCGTGGACGTAGGCAAGGTTTGCCGAACCACGTAAATTGAGTTTGCACTCTCTCTATCCCTTTCCTATTTACATTTACTTGTACTTGTGATTGTTCTTTATTGTCATTCTCTTGATTGCATTCTATTTTCATCTTCTTCACCTTTGTTCTTAAAGAAAGATTTAAATAATTTTGATATTTCAAGAAAAAGTTTTCTAAATCCGTTTTTATAAATAAAAACCCAATTCACCCCCCCTCTTGGGTTGCCATACCTGGGTCAACAAGTGGTATCAGAGCAAGGTTGCTCAATTTTTTAAATCTTAATCGATTTTTGAGCTATGACAACTTTTAATTCAACTTCATATGTTGAGGGACTTTCTATCTCTAGACCTCAATTTTTTAATGGAAGTGATTACTCTTATTGGAAAACTAGAATGAGTATTTTCTTGAAATCTTTTGATTATGATTTGTGGCCTATTGTTTTGGAAGGACCTTTTGTTCCTACCAAAATTGAAAATGGGGAATGCATGCTTAAAGAACCTAAAGAGTTTAGTGAAGATGTTAAAAAGAAATTGAGTTTGAATGCTAAAGCTATGAATGTGTTGTATTGTGCTCTAGATAGAAATGAGTTAAATAGAATATCTACTTGTTCTACGGCACAAGAAATATGGCACACACTTGAAGTAACTCATGAAGGAACTAGTCAAGTTAAAGAATCCAAGATTAGTATGCTAGTTCATAATTATGAGCTTTTTAAGATGAAATCGGATGAATCAATTTCTGAAATGTTTACTAGATTTACGGATATTATTAATAGTTTGAAATATCTTGGTAAATCTTATTCTAATGTTGAAATGGTGAGAAAGATTCTTAGGTGTCTACCAAAATCTTGGGAGCCAAAGGTGACGGCAATTCAAGAAGTAAAGGACCTCACCAAATTACTATTAGAAGAACTTATGGGTTCTCTCATAACTCATGAAATCATCTTGAAGGAGAATAAAGAAGAAGATTACGAAGTGGCAAACATGTGCTTCATGGCTTTAAGAGAAAATGAGATAAGTATTCTAAACCATGATCCTAAGCTCTCATATGATGAATTACTTAAAACATTCCAAAATTTACATGTGCAAGTTGATAAACAAAATTCAAAAATCAATGCTTTAAAAAAGAAGTCAAAAATCATGTTATCTCAATTAGAAGAGTTGGTGGAAATAAATGAAGCTTTAGAAAATGAAAATGAAATTTTAAAGCAAAAAGATTTTGAAAGTTTGGAAAGTCAAATACATTTATTAAAAACTGAAAATGACATTTTAAAACAAAAAGATTTTGATAAATTGGAGAAACAAAATGCTATTTTGAAAAAGGAAAATAATGACTTAAGAAATATTGTTGATAGTTTTACAAAAAGCACAAAAAATTTGAATTCTATGTTACAAAACCAAAGTGTGTTTTTGATAAAAGAGGTTTAGGATATAAAACTCATAAAAATCAAAAAAAAAATTATTTTGCTCATGCATCTTCTAGGAATAATCCTAATCATTCATGTACTTATTGTGGAAGAAAAGGACACAAAGTGCATTCTTGCTATATTATGAGAAATCCTAAGTTGAAACAAATATGGGTTCCAAAAAGTACCATAACTAACCCCCAAGGACCCAAGAACTTTTGGGTAACAAAAAGTTACTCCTTGAATGTTGATTGTAGAGACAAAGGAGTGGCAAACACAAGTGGTACTTAGATAGTGGATGCTCAAGGCATATGACCGGAGATGCCTCCAAATTTTCAAGATTAATCATGAAGAAAGGAGGATATGTGACCTTCGGTGATAATGCCAAAGGAAGGGTAATCGGACATGGTGATATTGGTAACCCTTCTTCACCTATTATTAAAGATGTTTTGCTTGTTCATGGTTTAAAACATGATTTGATTAGCATTAGTCAATTGTGTGATAAGGGATATTTTGTTACTTTTGAGCCTAATAGATGTGTGATTAAGGATGTTAGTAACAATAAGACATTATTTGTTGGTAATAGATGTGGTAATATTTATACAATTGATATTGATGTTAATGATCATGTAAAATTGTTTCATTATTAATCATGATGCTTGGTTATGGCATAGAAGGTTAGGTCATGCTAGCATGGACACAATTTCAAAAATTTCTAAAAATGATTTAGTTAATGGTCTTCCAAAAATAAAATTTGAAAATGATAAAATTTGTGATACTTGTCAATTTGGAAAATAAGTGAGAACTTCTTTTAAACAAAAGAAATTTATTTCAACAAATAAACCTCTACAATTACTTCATTTGGATTTATTTGGACCATCAAGAACTCAAAGCCTTGGTGGAAAGTATTATGTTTTTGTTATTGTGGATGATTATTCAAGATTCACTTGGGTATTATTCTTGAAAACTAAAAATGAGGCCATACAATCTTTTTCAAAATTTGCAAAAAGAGTCCAAAATCAAAAAGGGTATTCTATTGTGTCCATTAGGAGTGATCATGGTGGTGAAGTAGATAATGTTGCATTTGAAAATCTTTGTGATGAAAATGGTTTTGAACATAATTTTTCCTCACCTAGAACTCCACAACAAAATGGTGTTGTTGAAAGGAAAAATATGACTATCCAAGAAATGGCTAGGACCATGTTACTTGAAAATAATTTGCCAAAATATTTTTGGGCCGAAGCCGTTAATACCGCATGCTTTATAATCAATAGAGTCCATATTAGAGCTTTAATAAAGAAAACTCCTTATGAACTTTGGAAAGGAAGAAAACCCAACATTGGATTTTTTAAAGTTTTTGGATGTAAATGTTTTATTTTAAACACCAAGGATAACCTTGGAAAATTTGATGCAAAAGCCGATGTTGGAATTTTTTTGTTGGCTACTCCAACCATAGTAAAGCATATAGAGTTTTTAACAAAAAGACTCTTACTATTGAAGAATCTATGCATGTTGAATTTGATGAAACTAATGTTATTTCTTCAAAGAATTTAGATGATGATATTGTTGAGGTAGAAAGGCAAATCAAGGAATCAAGGCTTGATGAAAAGAGCCAAGATGAATTACAACTTCAACAAGAAAAGCTTGAGGAAGTAAATGATTCTTCCCAAGAATTACCAAAGGAATTGAGGTATGCAAAAGCTCACCCCCTAAAGATCTCATTATTGGTGAACCATCACAAGGTATGAGAACTAGATCTTCTTTTAGGAACTTTTGTAATCATTTTGTATTTGTCTCTCAATTTGAACCAAAATCTTTCAAAGAAGCTGAAAATGACGAAAATTAGAACAATTGAACTAATTTGAGAGAAATCAAGTTTGGGAATTAGTCCCTAGACCCAAATATGACTAAACCCCTTAATCAAGATAGATTTTGCATAATTAGAAGAGAATTGGGCATGTTGGATACATCTTAGTTTTGCTTTTATATGATAATCTTTGAATGGTAGTATATGTTAAGGGGGAGAATATATTTAGGGGGAGTAATTAATTTGACTACATCTTTTTGATGATAACAAAAGAGGGAGAAATGGATGGTTTGGATGGTTTGCTTATATTCATAACAATTGCTCTCTTTTTGCTTATTGTTGATTTTATTTTCATTCTTGATTTTAGATTATATTTTAAAGCAATCAATGGTTTGTCATCATCAAAAAGGGGGAGATTGTTAGCCCAAAGGCTACATTATAATTTTGATGATAACAATACACATTGATTAATTGAGATTTACTAACATGTTTATTATGTGCAAGAGTAAGATCATTGAAATAATTTTAAAATCAAGAGCTTCTAATATGAGTTTTGAGCCCAAAAGAAAAAAAAAAAAAGCTAATGGTAGTTATCTATACTATTTAAAAGGGAGAAGACTCATTTAGGCACCAAAGTTTAAGACAAGGTTTGATTCAGAATGTATACTGAGTAATTATTTATCATTGATCATATATTTCTCTACAAATGCCCAAATTACATGATTCTTGAGCCTTTGGAAAGCTTACTCAATTTATAACATTTCATATGTTTTAAAGAATTCAAATTTTAAGTGTAAGATCGTCCAAATCATCATGCAAGTTGAAAGACAAATGGAAGCAGCTGAAATGAGCACCAAATACTCTTTTGGACATATCTTGAGCTAGAAAAATCAAAATGACTTGATTCTTATGGCATTGGAAAGATAACATAATGAGGCACATTCATATGTTTTGAAGAAATTCAAATTTCAAATGGAAGGCTGACATAATTGACATGCAATTCGGTGGAGCGGACACAGAGAAGAAAAATCAACTCACATAAGCACCGAATGGTGTTTTAGCCATATCTTAAGATAGAGATATCCAAATTCTTTGAATCTTAATGTTTTGGAAAGCTTATTAAAATATGAAGATCTTTTATGTTTTGAAGAAATTTCAAATTTCAAACGGAAGGCTGACAGAATTATCATTCAAGTCGGTGGACTGACACAAGGAGGAAAAATCAAGTCACATGAGCCCGAATGTGTTTTGCCATATATTTGATCGACCAATATCCAATGACGTGGTTCTTGATGCGTGGAAAGCTTATTCAATTGTTCAAATCTTTATGTTTTTCCATATTTTCATATTCAACCCGAAACATTGACAAAAATGGCAGACAATACGGTTTTTATAGTGGGCAGAAAATTTGGAGTTGGTGTCTTCACTTGTTTAAGTTCATCTCATTTGCCTATAAAAGGAGCCCTTCTCCCATGCATTCAGTAATAAGAAGAGAAGAATCTATCAAGCATAAAACAAGAGAAATGTCAAGTCTAGAGAGCTTTTATATTCTTTATCTACTCTTTGAAAAGAGTTGTACTTTTGTTGTAAAAATTTTCTTTGTTCTTGTATTGTGATGAGAGTGAGATCTTCTTGTAAAGGATAAAAGTTATCCTTGAGAGAACTCTTTCCTTGGTGAGTTTGTTCATCAAGAAGAACTCTTGGTGTGGTGTTATCAAGAGTGGAAGGAAGTTGCCTTGGTGAGGTTGTTCATCAAGAAGAACTCTTGGTGTGGTGGTATCAAGGGTTGAAGGAAGTTGCCTTGGTGAGGTTGTTCATCAAGAAGAACTCTTGGTGTGGTGTTATCAAGGGTTGAAGGAAGTTGCCTTGGTGAGGTTGTTCATCAAGAAGAACTCTTGGTGTGGTGTTATCAAGAGTTGGAAGAAAAAGTCTTGGTGAGGTTGTTCATCAAGCAAGTTGTAAAGATTTCTATAACTTAGTGGAAAGCTTTGCTCGTGGAGCTAGGAGCCCGTGGACGTAGGCAAGGTTTGCCGAACCACGTAAATTGAGTTTGCACTCTTTATATCCTTTTCCTCTTTACATTTACTTGCACTTGTGATTGTTCATTATTATTATTCTTTTGATTGCATCTTTGATAAATTCTAATTTCATCTTCTTCACTTTTATTCTCAAAGAAAGAGCGAACTAATTTTGATCTTTCAAAAAAAGTTTTCTAAATCCATTTTAATAAATAAAAACCCAATTCACCCCCCCTTTTGGGTTGCCATACCTGGGTCAACATTATTTTCTAAATATTAAAAATAATTAAATATATTTATTACATGGGATGGTATATTTTAACACAAAATTTTGACACAATTTATTAACACAATTTTACGATCATTTACTCATAAAATTCACTGGTTAAGATTAAAAGTCAACAAGGTATATTTAATACTGCTAACTCATCAATCATCTCAAACATTAGATTTTGTATATCAATAGCTAAAAAATTGTGTCTATTTTTGGGTGAAAATCTTGTGTTAAAATATACTCTCTCTTATTAAATTATTGTAGATATTAAAAATAAATAAATAAAATTATTAAATTATTTTATAACTATTAAAATAAATAAATAAATTTATTAAATTATTTTCTAAATATTAAAAATAATTAAATATATTCATTAAATTATTTTTTAAATATTAAAAATAAATAAAATAATTAGTTATATTTATTAAATTATTTTCTATATATTAAAAATAAATAAAATAAATAAATATATTTATTAATTTATTATTAAAAATAATAAAAATCTAACAAAATTAAAAAATAAATGGAGCCGTTGGACTCATTGTCGTCGATCGTCGGTCGCTGCTGCCTTGGCTCCAAAGACTACACTGCCATTACCAAGAAAGTCGTCAGAGGATGCTCTCTCCATATCTATCATCCTTTCCTCCATTTACGTTGGCTAGTGATGGGATCCGACGATTGAAATTTTGGCCACCGTAACTTCAACTACCTGATCCCGTCAATAGCCACCATCAATGGAGAAGATGATGGCAGATATGGAAAGGGCATCCTCGGACAACTTCCTTGGTAGTGGCAGTGTCACCGGACGTGCTTGAAAGACGGTTGCTGGTAGTCGATAACAATAAATTCTATGCTATTTCATTTTCCAGAAAAATTTTTTTTGCTTAATTCTAAAATAAATGGGTGGTGTGTTGGATGTCGTTATGTAATTAGAGGGAGTGGTAGGTAATCTAGTTCGGGCGTTTATGCAAACTTTTTATCTTAGGGTGTTTATTTAGAATCTTTAATTTGGATATATTGAATTTAAAATAGGATTTATGAAATGATTTTAAATTGTGATTGAATTTACCAATTTATCCTTACAGTTATAAACTTAACGGCACAAATAAACCCTAGGGTCATTTCTGCTGATTTTCAAAAAGGTAAGGTCATTAGTGTAATTTGGTCAAATCTCAGGGTTATTTTGGAAATTGTCCCATTTTCAATATCTTAGATCAGCTTGTCAAAGTGGTTACGAGAAATTAGATGGAAAAGCTAGGAATAAATTAAGTAAATAAAAAAACCTAATATTGTCATTAATTTCTAATCAAAACAAAATCAAGATTATAGAAAACTAATGCCAGATTTCAGATCCCTTAACAAATCTAAAAAACTAAAAAGTAAAAAAAAAATCAAAATCAACTTTATTGTTACTATATAAATCCATGAACATAATAATATAGATGGTTGTAGTATAATAAACCTTATATATATTGGCAAAAAAAGAAGGAAGATAGTATTAAGTTTCTTAAAAAAGAAATACTAATTATAAATATTTAAAAAAAAAAACAAAAAAAAGAGAAGTAGACTAAAGGAAGAAAATTACTAGAAGGAAATCATTTGTTATTTAAGTTTTCTTGGTTTGTCGAAGTGGAAAAAAGTGATTGTGTGCATAGTACATACAATGAACCTTAGACTTGTTTGAGAAACTTAAAAACTTTTTATGGTTCGTGTGTTGTAGATGACTCAAGGCAGTGGAAAAAAATCGAGTAGTCTTAGCATTCCAGAGAGTAGCCATGCTAGCACAGACGAGACTTTTGAAAGTCCTGCTGATTTTCTTTTTGGCCACCCCACCCCACCCCCACACCACCCCCCGGCCTCCTTTTTCTTGGCCTTCCTTTCACGACATAAAGATGGTGATCTCACTCAAGACCTGAAAACAAATTATATTGTGCAATCAAAAGGTTGAATATCAACAGAAAAGTATTAGGTAAGAAGTCATAGTCTAATCTTTTTCATAATATTAGTTAGTTATAAAGTAAATTATTATTTTGATAAGTTTTAGTTTTTATATAAAATCATAACTTGCATGTTACATATTAGCATGTAGTTTATTTTGCGAAATGAAAGAAGTTGTGGGATTGAGAAAGAAAACATGAGATTCCGATTACCTTGGTATGGTGGCTATGGCTATTAAGAAGTGGGAACTTCTTTTATATTATATATCATAGAAATAGGGGAAGCTCTATGAAACTTATAGTACAAATTTTGTCACTTGTTTATATATATATATATATATATATATATTGTAACATGTGCTGTTGACCACCTAGTTAGTGTTCGAAAAGGACGCGTGGCACATCTTCTTCAGCGATTGGGAGTGGTGCTAGTATCGTCTCATCAGGCATTATGGTCGAAGAATTGTCTCGCTCTTCAACCTCTACGTAGACTCCCATTACCGAGACTGGAGTCGAAGAGAGGCACGAGATCAGGTTGAATGAGGGGCTAGCAATTTCTTTTGATCCACTAGACACCACTTATGTGAGGATACTTCTTTTCATCTTTTGATTCTTTTTCTTGAAATAACACATTTCATAGAAAAATATGCAAAAATGTTGGTTCCTCGTGGTAGGGTTGAGGAGTTAGAGAGATTGGTCGCTCAGCTAAAGGCTGTTATCTTGGACATTCCTGCAAATCGTCGAGTGAGTATGAATTGATGTATGCATGACCCTATTTTTATGTGCTAGATGCTAACCTTCGTTTTTGTCTTTTTGTTTCTTGCCAGGCTGTCATACTTGAAATGCAGCGGGCTTTAGCAGATTTGCAGCGCCGATATGAGGACCAGAGGAGTCTGGTAGCGGAGCAACACCAGTGGCATATAAGTTCTCAGGCAGAGATCGCTCAGCTGGATCAGAGGATCTTCGAGCTAGAGCAGACGATTCTCAGCAGAATGTGGAAATTGTCAGTCTCCGCAGAGTCTAGTATGGACGAAGCCAGAAATTTCATAAAGGAGGGGCAATAAATTAAAGAGCAATAAGTGTAAGAATTTTTCTCAAGTAATAAATATGAATATTTAATAAAAGTTCATAAAACATTTATTGATTTATAATTGTCTACGACGCTTTTTCATATTTTGAAAGCATTGTACAATGGTTTCATTTTCAATACTACTAGCTATATCTTTCTCTATATATATAATCAAACTATCATTCATCTATTGGTCATTCATTCGATTTCATAATGGGTTCTTCACAATATTCATAGCTGAAGATACCTTGTCCACAGTAGCTATAGCAACAGGTAGGATCAAAGCCAATGTCACAGGCATGTAAACTAGTGGATATATGTTATCTCTTTTATTTTCAACCATACGCCTCGCAAGATCACCAATTCCTTTCAATCCTAAAAACTCAACACTAGAACACATATCTATGATATAAGTATCAAGTTGAAACTCAAGTGCCATAAGGTCTATTGTTGAGAATTCTTTAGGATAAAATTGTGCAAAACGTATAAGTTTTTCCTTAATTATCAAAAGCAGAAAGTGATTCATTTGGACATATACATGCCACACAAAGAAGCAACTCAGTATTAGCCTCATTAAAGCGATTATTCAACTCTTGAAGTTGCATATCTAAAATGGAATAAAATAGCTCAACATGATAATGATGCAAGTTTGTGATTTCTTGAGCTTTGCGTTGTGATCGCCTTGGATTTAGATACACATCCTCCATCTTTGGAACATGAACACAATGATTGACACAAAAAGAAGTAACTTCATCAAGTAAAGAATCCCACCCACTTTCTCTCATTGTTTGCAACCATTGTTTTCATAATCTAACCAACCTCATTGCATTCACAATATATATATTGATCTCTTCTTTGTAAAGCTTGTGACAATTCATCTGTGACACCCAATATATCTTTCATCAAATGAAGAGTAAACATAATACCAAATGATTGCATCCACATTAGCAATGTCCTTGCGTCATATTTTTTCAAGTACATCAATTATTGCTGAAGACATATGAATTATGCTCACTAAAGTACCAAAATGTGAACCCCACCTATCACCACAACTTTTTAATGTAATCTCTTGATTTAATCCTTGCCCACTTGAAAGACTACCATCATTGAGTGCTTGGATAAGCTCAATAACTCGTTTCTCTTAAAAATATAACAGCGTTTAGATGATGCCCCAACAACATTCACAATATTAGTAACAGCACTAAAAAGAGTATCAACATCACCATGATTCCGTACAACAACAACTATGCTAATTGAAGTTGGTGAGAGAAATAATAAATATAATAAGCACAATTTTTCTCATTCATAATTAATGCTTTAAGACCATTAATCTCACCTTTCATATTACCAGCTCTGTCATAACCTAGCCCATGCAATCTAGAGATGCTTAATCCATGCCTTGAAAATAGGTTACCCAGTGATGCTTTAAGCGAAAGAGGAGTAGTAGTAGCAACATACTTGATTCCTATGAACTGCTCAACTACAAGTCTATTTGAATCCACATAACGTAATACTACAGCCATTTGCTCTTTCATTGATATATCCCGTGATTCATAAATCAAAATAGAAAACAATGCATCACCTATCTATTTAATAATGGCATTAGTGGTTTCCATTGTAACAGCTTTAACAATGTATTTTTGAATCTCAGGAGATGTCAATTTGAGGTTATCAGGAGCATTTTTCAAGGTAATAGTTTTAATACTCTCATTATGATTAGTAAGGTATTGTAAAAGCTCAAGAAAATTACTTGGATTGCATGAATCTTCATATTCATTATTACCTCCAAAAGCATGCCCTTGTTTAAAAAGAACCCAAATACAATCAATGGAAGCAATCAAACAGGTTCGATACTCACTTCAATCTTGATCCAAATGCTTGGAGAAAAATATTTCAATATGTTGGTTTTGATTCATTAATGCTTCGCAACTTCTCCTAGCTTCATTGTGAATACTAGTAAGACCTCCAACATGCTGTCTAAGCTTTTCTTTCTTCCTCCAATTGGAAAAGCCTTCACCAACAAAACACTCACCACCTCTTTGATCACCCATTAGTGGCATGAAAGATAACAATAAAGACAAAATGCCACATTCTTTGCTATATATACTCCAACCAATCAGGTATTCATCAAACCAAGAACAAACAAATCGTTTTGATAGTTGTCCAAACTTTTTGAAAGGAAACTCATGGTCTCTAGGTTTACATGGACCCTTTTGCAAGTACGCCCTTCGAACTTGATCTCGAATATTTGGATTATAATCTAAAATCCGAGGTCATAAGCCAGGGTCTGTAGGAAGATTAGATAAAATGTTTTCCACATCATCTTGATTTGAACCATCTTGATTTGTCTCCAATGGAGGCGGTAATGTTGACTTTCTTTTGAAATATTTCTCCATCACTAGATCAAATTAAATAAAATAGCATAATAAATTAAAGTTTAAAAAAAAAGACTTTGCTTTTGTTATTATAAAATTTCGAACAAGATATAGAAAATTAGAATGAAAAATAGAAAGAGAGATAGAAAGAAAGTAGTCAAATAGTGAAAAAAAAAGATGGAAAAGAGAAAATTAGAAGGAGAAACTAATATTTATTAATTCATATTCAAAATCTACAAAACATGACAATAAAAAAGGTTTTTATAGTCAAAAACCTTAAAAGAAAAAGGGGGAAAAAAGCACATAACTTAAGAGTAATCCCAATTTTAACACAAATTAAAATCTTTAAAGTATATTTAGCTCGTCGTACATCACAAAGTAGCTAATATAAAAGCAAATGACAAAGACAACTAATAATGGTCAATTAAATTCAAATGGTGGTCCAAAAATGTGATTACATCTAGAACTAATGATAGTCCAAATTTCATACTATGCCATTGGCCTTCCCAAATTCATTTAACTCTTTATGTGATTATAATCGAAATAAAACATTTCAAGAAAAAAAAAACTATAATAAATCAAGGAGTAAAAATAAGAAATAAATTGGAAAATGGAAGTGAAAACTCAACACTATGTGCATTTTGTTTTAATTTTTTTAATTCTAATAAACTAATTGATATAAATTTAGTTAAACACATGGATACCACCTTTGTCTAATTTTATTATTCTAATGCTAACCAATAAGTTCAAATATAAACACAATAGATTTTAAGCTTATAATCAAAATAAAAAAGTTCAAAAAAATCCCTAATAAATCAAAAGCAATATTCCTAGATAAATAATAAATACGATAACAAAAGTGAATAAAACTAAAATATTTAGCTCTTAAAGTAGAAATTTTGTTTACCTAATTATTTTTTGTTGAATGGAATTTGGGGAAGAAGAGGATAAGAGAGGTTGAACGCAGCTTGGATGTTGGTTGCTGCTGCTGGAGTGCACTACTTTCCTTTGAAATGGCGTGTTGAGGAAGATTGGAGGAGAGAGACTGAAGATTTTATTTAATTTGTTTTTAAAGAAAAAAATATAATTCTTTAAGGCTTTGTTATCTGTTAAAGTGGAGTCATAATATATGTGCTTTAGTTGTTTTATTTATACTGGGCCTTAGGCTTTATGTTTTTGTTATTTATATTGGGCTTTAGTTTTTTTTGTTAACTTGGGTTGTATACTTTATATTTGGCCATGGGTCTAGAAGCAAATAATTATTAGGAGGAGAGACAATATATTAATTTTACAAATCCATATACATAGCATTCAGGACTTTTCAAAAGCCCAGGACCTGAGCTAACTCCGTCCCTGGAGTCCAGCGTGGTGAGAGCAACGGCTCAGATTAGGACCAGTGATAGTCCTTTGTGTTTTGTGTTTTGATTGCCTTTATTTTGACTGCCTTTTGTATTTTTCAATTCATGTATCAGAGCTTATGTATGCAATTTATTTTGTTTTCTTCTTGTACTCCTTGTTTCATCTCCTGCAAATGCCATTCAGCTACAAAATTTGTATCACTTAAAAACTGAAATTTTATTGAATTATCCTTTTTCATCTCTTTTTTCTTTTCTCAATTTTCTTCTCCTCGTAAATTTGCCCCCAAAATTTGGCAAAATGCCTTGAAAGGTTAGAGATTCAAGAGATAGACACAAATGTGGAAGACGAGGGGCATGCGTGTCTACACGCATGCATGCCTCCTTGCGTGTCTTTTCTTCTCCTGTTCTATATAAAAGGGTCCTTCGACCTTGTTTCACTCATTCTTGCATCTAGGGGTAGGCATAATTCCCCGATCCGACCTGACCTGACTCGGTTTGCCTGACCCGATTTGGGTATGATCGGGTGGGAAAGGAAAAACAACCAAAGTCGATTATAATTTTGACGAACTTGACATTATTCGACCTGATTTCGGGTAACATCGTATAAATCTAATTTTTACCCGACCCGATCATTTGTTATTAAAAAAATTTTAGTTTTCTCCACGTGACGTAATTTAACTGGATGTACAAAAAATGTTATTGTAGACCTCACCACATCTAATTGTCGTATGTGTGTGTGTGTGTGTGTCTTGATAACTTTTCCCTTACTTTTCAAACCCTAGGAACCGCATCACTCTCACTCAACTTCAATGATCTCTCTTCTTGCTGCCTGACTTCAAAGCACCAGTGATTGTTTTCCTATCACGGTCAACCTCAGAGGCCGACGGTGGCCCTCCACAACTCCACCTCCTTCATTTGTTTCGTTTGTCTGTTTGACCTTTTAAGACAGGTAACGTTTCATCTCTTTGCAAAGCTAAAAATTTAAAGAAGCACATTATTTACACTGAAGATGGGAAAATGGAAAGTGTTTGTTCAAAGCGCTTTTTTCTCTTTACAGTGGTCATGCCAATTGGTTGCTGATTTTTTTTCCTTCCGATTTTCACAAATGGTTGTCATTCAATGTCGTAGATGATCAATTGATATCTCCATGCATGTGCAAAAGAACTCGGCATTCAGCAATTTGTGATTAGATACGTAAGGCCGTGGAGACTTGCCATCCCTACTCTGTCAGAAAGGCCTTTATCTTTGTCCCTTGTGGGAGTAGTTGGTGATGCAGCATAGAATTGCAATTTGAAGGCTGGTCTGCATCATTTTTCCAGGTCAACTTTTGCTTTTATGATTTTATGAATCCACTAATGTATAAAATTTTGAAGTTCAAAAATCAATCAAATAAACATTTTCTTTAAAAAAAATCTCATAACAGTTGCATCAATTGGACATACTTTACTTAGTTTCTTTTCAACATGTGTGTATGTCAAGAGTGCAAAGTTTTAATCATGTGAATTCCTAGCAGATTCTTAAATCTTTGTTCTTCTATTTAGTTTCTTAATTTATTTATTATTTATTTTCACCTAGTGCTTGATAAATCTAGATCAAATAAACCCAACTGGTGAAAAGAGAAAAGATGGAGCTTTTACAGAAAAAAGATTGGGACGGTGCATGTTTTTGCTTATTTTGTTACCATAACACACACCTTGGTTGGCTGTAACTCCGCGTGGGACCTGTCAAGATTAAGCCATAACCACAGTTGGTGGTGATGATGCAATGTCTTACAAGTAAAATTTTTACAAAAATGTTGTTACTAAAAGTTGTGAAAATTTTCTTCTGTTTTAATTGTTTTCAATTTTCGTTCGAAATAGCATAGTAGTTGAGATGACAAGTGACTTGTTGCCCTCTTTCTTAGAGCCTTTGTTTACATGAACAAAGCAAACCTCTTATTCAATTATTTTCTTTTTGTGACGTGTGTGTGTGTGTGTTAATAGTTGTCACGGGCCTCAATTCAAGTATATATTTTTATTTACTTTTTGTGATTAACTAGTGAATCCTTTTCTTTGGCTCACATCATGGGAAACTATTTAATAATTTCAAAATAATTTTATATATAAGTATGAGATGTATATATATATTTTTTCTAAACGTCATCTAAATTTTATAACACATAAAATTGAATTCCCAAACTTACTTGATATAAGCTTAGTTTTATTTGCTAGCCATTAATTATTCTAATTAAGTGTAGAAGGAAAAAGTCATGGAAGTAAATGCTCCAAAGACTTAGGATATGTTTGATTCCATCACTTAAAAATATGTTTGTTTGTTCTTTTACCTACAACTTAAAAAAAGTGATAAGAACATATCTTATTTTTAATGTGACTTTTTTACCCTTGTAACAAGAGATGCAAAATATTTATATTATATTTGTAACAATTCTTTAAAAATTAAATAATTAATAAAATTAAACCAAAATTATCAATAATTATACATTTAATATTATTAATTACATTTATTAAAATTAAACCAAAATTATCATTTATTACATTTAATGAAATTAAACCAAAATCATCCTTAGTTATATATTGATATTGATATTTATTTTAGTAAAACTAAACCCAAATTATCAATAATTATACATTTAATACTTTTTAATTACATTTAATAAAATTAAACCAAAATTTTGTGCCTCCAAACCACATGACAACCTTCTCATTAACTAGACTGGCATCACGTCAGCGGCTTCATCTCCCTCTCTCTTCCTTTGCTTTACCTCCATGGGCCCATCACCTCTCTTTCTCTTCTTAACAAGCTCAGCTTTCTGAATCTCCAGGACAGCCACTTGAATGACACCGTTCTGCCCCTCACCAACTGCATCAACCTCAAACTTATTCGCTGAAATGACACCGTTCCATTTATTTCTCCAGAAATGAGTTCTTTGCTGAAATCCCGCTGGAAATTTTAGTGAAGCTTTCCGTTATTTTTGTCGGGCTATTGTGCAAATCGTTGGTGTCAAGCCTTGCAAACTGATCAAAGAAGAAGTGGCGGCTAGGTTTGGTTCGTTTTCACAAATTTATTTTCATAATGTAAAAGGGGTATTAAAGACATTTTAATAATTCAGATGTTTCAAGAGGAAAAAAGAGATATTTTTTCACTTTTTTAATTCAGACAAAAATATATGAAAATAAGTAATTAAAACTTAAAACAAACAAGTATGTCAGTTAATTCTATTCAGATTCAGATTTCAATGGGTAAAACAAACAGCCACTTAGACCATCTTTTTCTTTATGGCATTAGGTACAACACGAAGTAGTCAAGGGTTAATTACCTATTTGCTATGTAAGGGTAGACTTTATCTGAAGGGCCAAAGAAAAGACAAAGAGTGTGGCTTACTCATAGCAGTATGGGCTACTTTGTGTTGGCATATGGTGTAATCTATTAAGAAGATTTGTTAATTAAGCATAATGCATTAATAAACTATTAGTTAATTAAGATTAAGATTGGGCTTACCTGCATGTGAATAGTATTTCTAGAATTAATATATATTCCATTAATGCATATATAATTAATATATATTCTATTAATGCATATACAATTAATATATGTTCAGTTAATGCATATAGAATTAACATGGATTCTATTAATACAATAGAATTAATTTAAGTTATGTGCTAGCTTCATGGCCGAACTTCAATTCGGACTAAAATATATATTTCGCAATCTTTTTCATACTTTGTTATTAATTTATACTTATTGACTCTTTAATCATATTTTATTTGAGTTTGGAGGTGGACAAATTAACCTTGTTGCCTTTCATTTCTCTATTTTAGAGACTTTTACTTCTTTATTTACTATACATTTGGATTTTTTTAAGTAGCCTTTGCTTTCATGAGTTCAATTTTATTGTAATGCATTTAATTTGATTGCTGATTGCAAATGATATGCTTGCTGGTTGCTATCTGTTTAAGGATGCTTAGATTTTCTCATAATATAGTTTGTTTTTTTGAGTTAAATTTTATCATAATTATTTAAATTGCTTGATGGTTGCATAGGATAAGGTTGTTGGATGCCATCTGTTTAGGGATACATTTAAATTGCTTACTAGTTGCATAGGAGAGCTATATGGTTCAATTTTATCTTAATGCATTTAAAATGCTTGCTGGTTGCATAGATTGTGCAATTTTATCTTAATTCATTTAATACGCTTGCTGGCTGCAAAGGAATATTTACACTTCTTATTCAATAATCAACTAATTTTATTTTATTGCATTTTTTTTCAGCTATGGCTTCTCAAACTGGTTCCCTAAATAATGGTCAAGCAGATGAATTTGCTAATCAAGCAACATCTTTCAAAACTAAGAGAAAGAAGCCTCAAGTTTCGGTAGTGTGGGATCATTTCAAAAAAATTAGTGGGAATAGATGTATGCAACTATTGTAGGAAAAGTTTTGCTTCAGACAGTAATAAGCATGGCACAACTAACTTGTGGAAGCATTTGAATGTGTGCTCCAAATATGTTTTGAGTGAACAACATGCGGAGAAGGAGGAGAAACAAAAAGTTCTTTTTTTTGTGGCAAAAATTTAGAGAGTGGGATGTCTAGCAATCTTGTATCTATTGGATTTGATAAAGAAGCAATTAGGAGAGCACTTGTGGAGATGATAATTATAAATGAGTTACCATTCCAATTTGTTGAGAAAAAAGGATTTTGCTGCCTTATGCGGGTGGCTTGTCCAAAATTTGAAGTTCCCTCATGAAGAACAATTGCAAGAGAATTTTGAAGCTTTATATCAGAGAGAAAGAAGCTTTGAAGAACTATTTCAAGGCATATAAGGTTAGGGTTCCTCACTATTGACATTTGGACGTCTATTCAAAAAATGAGCTATATGGTGATCACTGCACATTTTATTGATCATTCTTGGAAGTTACAGAAAAGAATTTTGTGTTTTTCTCAAGTTACTAATCATTGAGGGGAAACAATTGGAAAAATTATTGAAGGTTGTTTGAACGCTTTGGGTTTGGAGATATCTTCACTATTACAGTTGATAATTTAAGTGCAAATGAAACAGCTATCAACTATTTGAAGAAGAAATTAATGAAGAATTGGAAAAGTGGAGGGATGGTTCTACAGGGGAAGTACTTACATGTGCGTTGTTCTGCACATATTGTTAACTTGATTGTAGGTGAGGGTCTAAAAGTGCTTGATCGATCCATAGCTACCATTCAAAATGCTGTGAGATATGTTAGATCTTCTCCTACAAGGTTACAAAGGTTCAGAGATTGTGTAGAGCATCAGAGGATTCAATATAAAAGGAATTTGGTGTTAGATGTTCCCACAAGATGGAATGCGACTTTCTTAATGCTAGATGGCGCTCTACGATTTCAATAACCACTTGAGTGGTTAGAGGAGGAGCACTGGCATTATCTTAATTTTTTTCTGAGGAGAAAAAGGTAGGGCCTCCTTAAATAGATGATTGGGATAAAGCTTCTGTTTTTGTGCAATTTTTGAAGCAATGTTATAAGGTAATTATAAAGTTTAGTTCTTCCTTAATTCCTATAGCCCATATTTTATTTCATATGATGTGGCAACTTCAAGAGTATTTGAGTGGTTTAGAGTAACAAACAAATAGCATTTTATGTGATATGGCAAAGAATATGAAGAAGAAGTTTGACAAATATTGGGGTTCATTGGATGTTATAAATCAAATGTTGCTCATTACTGTTGTTCTTGATCTTAGGGCTAAGTTGAGATATGTGACTTATGCTTATAAGGCAATTTGGGGTCTTATTAAGTCTGAGGAGAAAACATCACATGTTAAGGCATTATTGTATAAACTGCATGATTTTTATGCTTCTTTCGAGAACGAGGGGACTTTTTCAAATGAAATGGTAAGTGAAGATTCCTCACCATATATGCCACTTGATGTTGATCAAAATCAAATTTCTTAATTCCCTGCACGCAAACAATATCCACTTGAAGTGGAGAAGTATTTGTCTTATCCAATAATGCAAGGAAAACAAGATAATTTCGAAATACTAGATTGATGGAAGGTAAATGCGGTACACTTCCTTGTTTTAGTAAGAATGGCAAGGGATGTACTTGCTATTCCTATCTCAACCGTGGCTTTCAAGTCTGCATTTAGTATAGGGGGACACATTCTCGATCAATTTAGGAGTTCGTTAACTCCTAAAATGATTGAGTCATTAATCTACTCACAAAATTGGATCACTTATACATTAAGTGATGAAATCTTCCCAATCTCAAAGTTGGATGAAAGCAAAGATGGGGTTCATGTGGTGTTTGGTGAATCCGAATCTGCTGTGTTAGGTAGAATACCATTCATTAACAATTTTACTTTATATTATATTTTATAGTGATTTCATTAGATTAACTTATAACTTTTCGTTTTGCATTTGTCAATTATAAAGATGTGCTTGGATCTACTATAACAACATTGAAGCGATTAGACATTGAAGCATAATTAATGAGTTGAAGGAGTAGATAACCCCATAATCTGACCTTACTGAAATTTCAATACAAAAAAAAAAATTCAAGCTAGTTTTGTTGTAAATTATAATAAGTGCAGTCATGCTTACTTGTTTAGTTAAAGTATGTTGCTTTTAAACTCTAATTTGTTTTATTTATTTATTTATTTATTTTGTGGTGGGGGGGGGTGGTGTGGGGGGTGGGGGGTGGTGTGTGGAGGGGGG
This sequence comes from Boswellia sacra, assembly GCA_013180625.2. NCBI lineage: Eukaryota > Viridiplantae > Streptophyta > Magnoliopsida > Sapindales > Burseraceae > Boswellia > Boswellia sacra. The sequence goes on along the minus strand of SNVD02006824.1, from coordinate 199,511 downwards.
TGGGGGTGGGTGGGGAGGGGGGGTGTGGAGGGGGGTGGAGGGGAGGGCTGGATCCTTTATTTGCTAGAGACTTCTATGTTTGTAGAGCTGGAACTTGGAGTTGGGGCTTCAAATCTGGGAATTTGTGGAATTTGGAGTTTGCAAATAGTTCAAATTCTAATCTTTTGCTTTGCTAGACTGTTGTGCAGTTTGCTACTTTCCTTTATCTTTTGGAGTTTGTGTTTGTAGTTGTTATTGTTTGTTTTTAGGAATTTTATTTATTTGCTCATGAAATTTTATTCAGGAGTTTGTGGAGTTTGTTCTTATTTTCTACTCTACTACTATATTCATGTTGTCTTGTTGGCATGTTGCTTTGATTTAATTTATTGTCTTATTGAAACTAGAAAGATTGTTAGTAGCAATTATCTTGTGGAAACTGCAAATGATGTTGGTGGCAACTAAGAATATTTGTTTGTATTCCCACATGTTAACTAGTTTATGAAAGTAATTATTATTATTTTTAGTGCGGTTTAGGTAATCATTCTGGGAGATCTCTATCTTTGTATTATTAATAATGTGTTGATTGATTTGGGTTAACTTGATTTTGCACTTCTATTCGGTTTTGCGGGTCTGTTTGGGAGATCAGCATGTAACATTGAGTTATTTCTCATTTAGTTTTGTTTTTGAGTACTGCATGTTTCGGTTTGAAGTTGAGATTTTGGTTCTAATGAGCTGTTTGTTTTAAATACAGAGAAGTATCATGAATCCTGACAACATTTCTTCATCACTTGTCAATTTTGCTTTTTATGACTTGGTAAGCTTGTTTTCTATTTATTATGATTTTTGTTGAATTTTGTTTTTCATTCTAGAGCGGAAGCCTGGCCTAGTTGGCCTATATTTTCCTTTTATTTAATTTCTTCTATATTGGGCTTTTTTTTAATTATATTGATTGTTGACCTTTTTCTTTTTGCTCTAGAGTCATGGCTTGGTTGGCTTATTTTGATTACATAATTTATGTGTCTTATTGGCTTCTGAAGCCCAAAAAAGAACTCAACAAAGATGACTTTCTAAAACATAAACTAAGGATTTTAATTAAGAGTAATTCTATTCAGCCACAATTTTCCATCTCATTAGCCCCCATCTCTCATTTAGTAAGGGTGAAATTATAATTTAGACAATTTATCATCAAATTCAAAATCAATTTTAGATATATTTATGGTAAGCTTAAGTAAATTCTCATTTAATCTTCAATTAACTTCCCTTTTTTCATCTCATCTACTTCTTGATACAAGGTTAATTAATTTATCATTTATTTTCTAGTTAAATTATTATTTAATCTTGATAGTCTTTAATTTTTTTCCATCTTTGTTTATTGTCAATGATACATAAAAAAGGAAAAGTGATGGTCTTAAAATTAATCAATTTTTTATCATATATTATTAAATTCTTCAAGCTCATATAAAAAAAAATCAATCAAATATTTCTTAGGGAGACAGAAAGAAAAATGGGTGATTTAATAGCCATTAGATCATTGATTGAAATTTAAAAAGAAATAAAGATAAATGAATTTTAATAAATTTGAGAAGAAACAATACAAAAATGGAAGAGAGAGAGAGATGGATGGCATGTGTGAGAGAGAGAAAGAGAGAATGAGGTTGGGCATTGATTGTGGTGGAGAGAAAATAGGAAAAAATGATAGAGATACATAAAGAAGAATTAAGAGTTTTTGTTAAATTCATTAACTCAATATTAATTATCTTATGTTTTATATTTTTATTACAATTATGTCCTTATTTAATGTTAAAGTGGGGGCTAATGAGATAAAAAAATGGGGCCCGAATAGAACTACTCTTACTTAAAGATAACAAAAGCCAGTCCAAAATAGCATCAAAATAAAAGCACAACCCAACCTGATATACACAATACACCCGACTTGACCCGACAACTAGCGCTTTCCTTCAGATAACTCAAAAAAAAAATATCCGACTTCGATTCCAGTTCATTAAACCCGATGAATATTTGAGTATGATCGGTTATCTCCAAACCCGACCCGACCTGAAAAGTGTCCACCCCTACTTGCATCCCTCACTCATTTTTCACATTCTCCAGCACTTTTCTTGTTCTCTTTAATGCTTTTTCTCCCATCATGATTAGGGTTAGCAATAGGATGGGACAGGTCTGGGCCAACAGGTACCCAGCCACATCCAATTCAATTATTTTTTGCCCTACTATGCCTCATTGCCCCCGATTGCCCCGCCCCTCCCCTGTTATTTACAATTCTTTTTTTCCAATCTCATCATATCATATACAACTCTAACTACTTTTTAACAGTCATAAAAACAATATATTTATTCAAACTATAATCATACATACGTACAACAACCAAAGGAACAACTAAAAACCATCATTTCATTAAATATTAAAGATTACCAAGTCAACAATAATCCAAAAAACAATACCAACAAATAAAATCAACAAGTACATGGCTTAAATCACTACTTGGATTTAGGGTATTTGACATCCCACTTCTTGTTGCAAAGACATTGTTTACCTAAAAAAAACACAGATATATGCAAAACTTACATATAATTAAGGAAGAAAAACAACAAATTTCAAAAATAATAAAGTATAGCTTAATTAAAGTAGCAAGAGGAAGACTATATATATATATATATATATAATACATATAATATAAGAATAAAATTAATTACAAACAAATAATATAATATTAAACTATACATATAATATCATTTTCGTGTGTAGACAGTAAACACATAAATAAACATATAACAAATAATCATATAATATACATGTATACATACTAATAATCACAAGCAAACAAACTTAGGTATTTAATAATCATAAATTTATATGAGAAAATCAATAAAATGAAATTATGTTCGATATTGATAAAATTAACTAAAGATCAATGAATTAGTCTTCTTGATTATTATTGAATTAAATTAATCAGAATCACTTTCTTCTATGAGGACATTGTAGAATAATGCCCCAAAAAGATAAGACTAAAGAAAGAAAAGAATAAAGTAAATAACTATTGTGGCATGTTACATTAATTTGATGAGTTTGCTTTACGTTTAATAATCAATGATTATCAAATATAAGATCAAATTCTAGACTCCATTTATTTAACTTTATTAATATTATTTTTATGAATTTTGAATACGTTAATTAATGTGGCCTAGCTGCATATATACTGTGAGACATTCTTGGACTCTTAAATTATACTCTATGGTCTTGTCCACTTTTCTTTCTTTTTTCTTTTTTCTTTTTTTAATTAATTAGGACTAATCCCCTCCATTTTTCTGTTTATTTAATTTAATTAAAGCATGTAATTGAATCAATTTGTTTCTTTCAATAACTACTTTTTTATTTTTTATTTTTTGAAATCCATATACCAGTGATAGAATGATAGCTAAGGACTAACCAGGACCAAAATTGAGAAAAAAACAATCCAACACCCACCAACACCAGTCAATTAAACAAAATTCATTTATGTACTACTCTATAAACTTCATTTTTAGTTGCTATTTTAGCTTCCATTTTCTAGAACATTATTTCTTTTCAATTTTATTTCACCTACCCCTTAGTCTTCATTCCACGGATCGCTAAACACATCAAAACTAAAAACCTCACTAGTACTCCCATTTTCCAATTTCACTCGATCATGACCATACATACAGACAGACTTTAACCCACAAGATAATAATGAAACAGTAAAGAAAAACAGAACCCAGATCATAAAACAAGCTAAAAACATCTAAGAAGTCAATATTAACATAGCATATCAATACAAACAGACACTACTCCATCTTCTTAAAATTAAACTAAAAACAGAACAAATAATTAATATTTAAGAAATCCAATAATGCAATAAAACTTATGGCTTTTTAGAGCTTGACGCCTGAGAATTGAAATTGCTCAAAGAAAGCAATGGAGGAGAAGACCAAGTACTTCTCTGTTTTACAATGTAAATCAGGGAAAAAAAAGTTAAATTAGGTTAAAAAAAAAAAGCTAATCCTTTTCAGTAGTCAATCAAGGATTCAAGATGTAACTTACATGTTAGGATTGAAGAACAATATGTAGAGAAAGTACATGAAAAATCGAAGATAAAGAAAGAGCGAGAGAGGAGAGTGCAATTTGAGCAACTAGGCCTAGCGTGAGCTGATCACGAGCGAGGAGGCTGGAGCAGTGGAGGTGAGCTAGCCACGAGTGAGGATGACCTGGCGAGTGACAATGGTGGAGTGGAGATTACTTAGGCAAGAGTTGATGACGGTGGAGATGGTGGAGTGGCGGCGAGTTAAGGATTTTTGGTTTAGCCATTTAGGAGATTAAGGTTGAATGGATAACATTTTATTTTATATACTTTAGTAAATTTCCAGGATATCACATCTATTAAAACTTATCAAAATCACCTCTGAAAAATATATAAATATAAGTCTACATATATTATATTTTTTCATATACACCCTTATATTTTGCGGGGCAGGGCAAGTCAAAAGGGGCTAGCTAGTAGCTAGACGCTACCCCGAATGGGACAACATACTTCAAGATCCATCCTAAAGCACAGGTGACAATGGGACCCCAACCCGGCGGGTAGTTTTGTCATCCCTAATAATGATCGAGGCCAGTTTGAAAGTCCTCCAACCCATCTTGAAGTCTTTGAAGGATTCAAAATTAGAGGTCCAACAGGCTTCATGGATTGAGATTCCTCAAGCAAGTAAAATTCAATATGCCTTTCCTTAGATCTATAGTAATTTTTTGGTATGTCTTGGACCACGTCTTCAGTTTCAACAGTTAGGAATTGTGTCCATTGCATTAGGAGTTTAGTGTTATTTTATGAGTCTATGCTGTTAGCACTGAGAATATCATTTTGCCTCCACATGCACTGCCTTCACTGATTGACATGACGAACTTCTTTCATATCCCTCACCCCAGGATGGGGGAATCTATTGTGAATGGTTGGTTATCCTACCCTTGTTTATCCCATTGCTCGAGGTAGTCAAGAGAGCCTTCACTTTTTGGCTTCACATTCTCTAATGTTGCCTCATTTCATAGTTCTTGCTAGTTTTTTAGGACGACTTTGGTGATCCTCTGTTGGTGAACCTCATTCCTCATATGAGGGCCAAGAACACTTTGGTTTCATTGATCTTGGTCGAGACTCTTCATGGCATGGATCATTTGAGATCAAGTGTTGCTCCATGACTTTCCAGTAGCCTTTTATTGCTCCAGGTATTCCGCTCTCTTCATTGTTGAATTTTGATCAATTTTTTTGATTTCTGCCTTATTTCTGACAAGCATATTTTTTTTAGATTTGGTTATAGGGAAAGCTGGCCATTTTAGCCCGGCTAACATGAATTGACTTAATATGGACCGAAGAACCATCAGGCGAGGAAGCTCACAAAGCTAGGTGGTTGGGATGGATGGCTTCGGACGATGCCAAATGCCTCGATCCCTTAGGTTGTCCTTGGGATGGATGGCTTGTAGCATGTGACCATTGAGACTTACACCACTTGTGTGCCACTAGCCAACTTGTTTGACAGATCCTTCTATTCACCATCCTACTTGTGCGCCAGTATGGTCTCAAGCAACAAATTGTGTCCGTATCTCCCTCATTTGGCCTTAGGTGGCTCTCAGCCTGATTTTTGGCTTGTGCGCAATATACTTGATCTCAACGCATTATTTTTAGGAACCTGATTGCTTCTTTGGACTTTGTTACTCACGACAACTTTAAGGGTTGGGTTGACCTATAGGCTTTTATTCCTGATCCCCTTCGGCATTCTCTTCAGTGCATAAGGTTGCAACCACGACACTTTGTCAAAGCCTTTTTTTGAAACTTAAGGGAATACAAACAAGCCATGGGCATATTTGGAGAATGGAGTTGCCACCAATTTTCTATTGGAAAAATAGATGATAACAATGCAATCCCCTCTTTGGGACCTAAATCACCCTTATCCCTTCATAGATGACTTCGCGAAGTTAGGTACGAGCTTTGGCCAGCCCAAATATAAGTCTGGCCTCCACTAGGATAGACCAAATAATAATATCTTAAATTGCCGCTAAGTTTCCTTAAGTTGTTCATTTTATGCACACAATATTAATTTTATCTTCTTTAGAACATATGAGGTGTATTCAATCAAAACAGTTTATAAATCATACAAAGAAGGAGGTAAGGAGAATGGATTACATTTTCTTTCAAACATGGGGGATAGGGGATAAGATTACATCCATTATTCTTCAATAATAAAATAAAGTACTTTTAAACACTTCAAATATTCAATGATATAAAACATTCATAGCGTGTTTATGCGAATTATATATTCAATACAAACAATCAATGCAAGGCTCGATAAATAAAGAATTCCTCACCATTATATGTGAGTTTATCCAATGCTTATTAAGCCTCTTCATGGTATCATTCATTCATATATTCATTCCAAGTGATGTTCTCTCACCATCAATGTGAGTCCACTATCACTTCATGGCATCATACAATCATATTTCTAATCATGGCAACTATTCATAATAATTGTAATCGATCAATTAAATTTCTGAACGAAGCCATCAATTTAATCATGGCAATTATACCCAGTTTGATAATTCTATCATTGTAATTCTATCTAAACATGGTAAATCTAGCTAATTATAATAATTCTATCATGGCAGTCTAGCCTAAACATGTCAGTTCTAGCCTAAACATGTCAATCATATCGAATCATGGCATATTCTAGCCTAATCATGTTATCACAGCAAAACATGGCTAATCTAGCCCAATTCAATCAATTAAGGCAAAACATGGCAATGCTTGCCTAATTCTATGCTATTTCATAGTATAATTCAAAGCATTTATAAGTTTTATTCCTAGCATGATTCTAATCATATGCTCTTAAGCATGATTCTAAACATCAAAATAAACTCCTAGGTATGTTTCTAATAAATGAAGGATAACGGACTTATCTTGACATGCTTTTCCATCTTGTAAAACAAACAAGAATTAAATAATTCATAATAATCCTAAACATGCTTCTAAGCATCAAAATAAAACCTAATCGTGCTCATTCTAAGCAAAAATAAATCCAGACATGCTTATTCTAAAGTAAGAAAAAAAAAAAGAAAAAAGAAGGGAGAAAAGAGAGAACTGCTCTCAAGACGTATCCTTTCCGGTTTTAGAGCAATAAAAATACTCAAAAAATATTGAACTAGAAAAGCACTTCTTAAAATTTTTACAAGTGTGTCCTAGAGGGAGAGAAGAGATTTCTAGATGCCTCAAAAAGTGAGCTAAGGGGGTATTTAAATAGGTGAGCGCCGAATTGAAAAAAGGAAGGAAAAATGTGAAAAGGAAGGTTGTAAATGAGAATTTCCATATGATGGCTCTAAACTTTTATATGCAGAGAGATGTCCAATTTTTCAATTTAATTGTAATTCCTATTTTCCATAACTTCTTTAACAAGTAGTTTACTTGACTACAAAGTCTAACTAATAACTAATTTTTTAAAGATTTATCCGCTTAATTATTTATTAAATATAATAAATAAATTATTAGACCTAATTGTCATATGGGCTAAATAATTCTTACAATTTTATCTTCACAACAAGAAGCCATCGACCGTTTGAATTCTAAGCTTAAAAAACTCGAGAATTTAATGGGTAAGTTCTTCGCTGCCAGGTTTGGTGGATCGTCGCTGTTACCACCATTTTTTTTCTTGGTTGTGTATGTACTTTTAGCTGATGTTACCATCACTTTTATCTTCATCTGTGTCTGTACTATTATTAGTTATAGGATTCGATGTACTGATGGTTTGTTGACATACTTATGGATCATATTCTGTTACTTTTCTTCGAAATTGTTCATTTTTATAATTCACCTGCATGTGACTAAATTTATGTCATTCATTTAACTAAATTTATGTCATTCATATATTTTTTTTTTGTTTCGTTTTAAAACGTCATGATAAATAATTTGAAATTTTGATATTTCTAAAAGACTAAAATGCTAAACTTTTTAGCTTTTATTGAAATACATGGTAAGTTTAGGGATGGCAATGGGGCGGGGCGGGTCTGGGGCAGCAGGTACCCAGCCCCGCCCCGCCCCATTGCCCCGTTGCAGGGCAAGGCGGGGCGGGGCAAAAAAAATTTGAACAGACCCAGACCCGCCCCTTCCCTACCCCTAAAATTTATACAATTTTACAATCACCCCCCCTGTAATATTAAACGAATTTGAATTCGTTATAAACCAGCTTGAATTCGTTATAATGATTCCAGCAATATTAGAAACCAGATTAAGCATCAAACATCAAAATGAACATTTCTTTTAAAAGTCAGTACCTATTTCAGCTTGTATAGCTGGCTTTCAAAATAGTCAACTAAATTTAACAACCAATTTTGAGGTCGGCAAACCTAAATTCCAGTACTCATAACTAATTCAAATTTAACAAACCACAGACAAATACAAGATTTGAGAATGAATTAGAGCTGTTAACCACAAGAAATTTCTATTACCACAATGAATTTGAGCTGTTAACCACAAGAAACTTTCGAGGGCTGCGAGTGGAGTCGATCTGGTGTGCGAGAGCGGAGCTGCGGAGGAGGCGATCGGGCCGAGCTGAGTGGAGTCGAACTGGCTGTGCAGTGGAGTCGTTGTGCAGGGCGGAGCTGCAGTCCTGCGGAGCTGGCTGCGCAGGGTAGATTTGCGGTCCTGCAGAGTTGGCTGTGTTGACCCAGGTATGGCAACCCAAGAGGGGGGGTGAATTGGGTTTTTATTTATAAAAACGGATTTAGAAAACTTTTCTTGAAAGATCAAAATTATTTAAATCTTTCTTTAAGAACAAAGGTGAAGAAAATGAAATAGAATGCAATCAAGAGAATGGGAATAAAGAACAATCACAAGTGCAAGTAAATGTAAAGAGGATAGGGATAGAGAGAGTGCAAACTCGATGTACGTGGTTCGGCAAACCTTGCCTACGTCCACGGGCTCCTAGCTCCACAAGTTAGGCTTTCCACTAAGTTGTAGAAATCTTTACAACTTGCTTGATGAACAACGTCACCAAGACTTTTTCCTTCAACCCTTGATAACACCACACCAAGATTCTTCTTGATGAACAACCTCACCAAGGCAACTTCTTTCAACTCTTGATAACACCACACCAAGAGTTCTTCTTGATGAACAACCTCACCAAGGCAACTTCCTTCAACCCTTGATAACACCACACCAAGAGTTCTTCTTGATGAACACCTCACCAAGGCAAATTCCTTCAACTCTTGATAACACCACACCAAGAGTTCTTCTTGATGAACAACCTCACCAAGGAAAGAGTTCTCTCAAGGATAACTTTTATCTTTTACAAGAAGATCTCACTCTCACCACAATACAAAAACAAAGAAAATTTCTACAACAAAAGTACAACTCTCTTCAAAGAGTAGATAAAGAATATAAAAGCTCTCTAGACTTGATATTTCTCTTTTTTTTTTTTTGCTTGATAAAATGCTTCTCTTGCACTTGTTGAATGCATGGGAGAAGGGCTCCTTTTATAGGCAAATGAGATGAACTTAATCAAGTGAAGACACCATCTCCAAATTTTCTGTCCACCATAAAAACCGTAATCTTGTCTGCCATTTTTGTCAATGTTTCGTTTGAAATTTAAAAATATGAAAAACATAAAAGATCTGCACATTTGGATAAGATTTCCAACGCATCAAGAATCAAGTCATTTGGATATCTGTAGCTCAAGATATGGCCAAAACACCATTCAGTGCTCATGTGACTTGATTTTTCTTTCATGTGTCAGTCCACCGATTTGCATGTGTATTATGTCGGCCTTCTGTTTAAAATTTGAATTTATTCAAAGAATATGAAGTCTGCTCCATTGAATCATATTTCCAATGACACAAGAATCAAGTCATTTGGATATCTTTAACTCAAGATATGGATAAAACATCATTCGGTGCTCAAATGAGTTGATTTTTCTTCTCTGTGTCAGTCCACCAAATTGCATGTCAATTATGTCGACCTTCTGTTTGAAATTTGAATTTCTTCAAAACATATGAAATGTGATTCATTAAGTCCTCTTTCCAATGACATAAGAATCAGGTCATTTTGATTTTTCTAGCTCAAGATATGTCCAAAAGAGTATTTGGTGCCCATGTCAGCTGCTTCCATTTGTCTTTCAAATTGCATGATGATTTGGACAATCTTACACTTGAAATTTAAATTTCTTTAAAACATATGAAATGTTATAAATTGAGTAAGCTTTCCAAAGGCTCAAGAATCATGTCATTTGGACATCTGTAGAGAAATATATGACTAATTGATTTAATATTGCTCATGTGTCACATTCCTTGAATCAAACCTTGTTCTTAAACTTTGGTGCCTTTAACATGTAGTCTTCTCCTTAGTTTTAACACTTCATTTTAATAAGCCTCTTCTTGATTTTACAATTATTTCAATGATATTAATCTTGCACATTAATAAACATGTTAGTAAATCTCAATTAATCAATGTGTATTGTTATCATCAAAATTATCATGTAGCCTTAGGGCTAACAGGCTGTGCAAGGCGGAGCTGCGAAGGAGACTGGAGAGACAGAGAGGATAGAGGAGGCTGGAGAGTGGAGACATTTGGGTGAGTAACGTGAGTTAGGGTGAGTAACGTGAGTTAGGGTGGCGAAGCTGCAGTGGGGAGAAAGAGAGGATAGAGGAGGGCTAGGAGGCTGTAGACGTTTCGTTCGGGTGAGTTAGGGTTAGGGAAAAAAAATTATTTATATAGGTTAGCAAAATTTCTAGGATATCCTAATATATCCATGCATGTCATAATTGCCCCTAATAATATCATTTAAGTCTAAATATTTTATTTTTTTTCATATATACCCTTATACTGTGCGGGGCAGAGCGGGTCAAATGGGGCTAAGTGTTGAACCCGGACCCGGACACGCCCCGGCCGGGGCAAAATTATTTTGCCCCAGACCCACCCCTAAACAGTTTTGGGGCGGGTCTTGCCCCGCCCCATTTGCACGGAGCAAACCGGGGCCCCAGACCCGCCGGGGCAAATTGCCAACCCTTAAGTTCAAATTAATTTATCATTAGTAATTTAGAATTTGATTTTCTTTTAAATCTTATAAATAGATATATTTAAATAATTTAAATAAATATTTTACACTAACGCATAGTCATATAGATTTTGAGCCCGTTAAAAACTCTCAGATATTTTTCTAAAACAAAGCATTAGTTCTCAAACTAAACTATAAAAAAATTGAAGTAGAATAAAAATAAGAATATTATGAAAATAAAAATTAAATCTATAATATATTTGTTTCTTTTATTAACAAAAATATCATTTGAGTAGAATATTTTTTTTTCAATATGGATATTGTTGTTCTGTTATTATAATTTAATAAAGGTATTCATCTTGTCCTTGTGCCTTTAGATATATATTTATGCATATACTCAAAAATCATATAATTTAATTTTAAAACTAATTTTAATATGATATTAATGTTTTTTACCAATAAATTACCTTTTTTATACATTTTTAATCATTTTAATACTCTTAAATAGAAGTTTTACAACTTTTAATATTAACATGTCTTAAAGGTGCGCATTAATAGTACCCATTTCACAATTAGTAATATCACTTAAAATCACTTAAATCACTTTCAGCTCTGCTATTAAATAGGAGTTCATAACATGGGTGGATCAACGTTATAGACGGATCCATGGGTAGACTTGATGTAGTCGGGACAAAAAAAAATCTTAAATGAAATCTTTACGTTAAAGTTTTTATCTGTGAAAAGTCTCTTCATTGATCCCACAGGAGCGTTAAAAAAATCTCTCCATAGCCTATCTATAACCTTTTAAATTTATGTAACAAAATTTCCTTTGAATCATTCAATTTCTTTTTTTAAATAACATAATTAATTAGGGGTGTTCATAGGTTTGGATCCAATAGATTTAACTAATAATCAAATAATCCGATATGGATTATTTTAGAGATTGAAAATCCAATATAATCAAAGAGTAAAATCCAATCCAATCCGATTTTATTATAAAAACCATCATCTCATCCAAACCAATCCAATATAGAAAATTATAATATAATCCTATCTGATCCAAACTTGAAAATACCTATCCTAAGAAAAAAGTACAATATGATCCAATTAAAAAAAAACATAATTTAATGTGATATGACATAAAATATAATGATAATATATTGATAGAAATTTGAATATGGATAGTGTTGCTCATAATATAAGACATTAAAATTCATTTCTAAGTTAATTAAAATGCCTAAATGAAAAATAACAATAAACATCCAAATTATCCCATTACACAAATTGCAATATTAAAAAAATTCATAGGACTCCAATGAGTCAAGCATAATATGGAACACTTTATTTCTTGCATTGACGTCAACATTCATGCATATTATAGAAATCTTGTATTTTTCAATTTCTTAATTTAAGACTAAATATATTTTATTATATTAAAATTATAACGGACAGGTCACTTTTATTTTTAGTATTTGATCGGTTTATAACGGATTTTTATACTATGATCTATTATCTGATCCAACCAATACAATTTTTAAAAATCCCTATCTAATCTAATCCATTAATTAATCAAATCCAATAAAAATTGTATTGATTTGTATTTGATCGATTGGTTTGGACGAATTGGTTTTGATTATGAACACCCTTGTAATTAATACATCATATATATGATGCAACAATTTTTATTTCATTTAATTTTAACTAAGAGCGACTCTATTTAACCCCTGCTTATTAAGGGGCATTTTTTTCTGAAATCTGAATAGATCTGAATTAAACTGAAATTTGAATAGGTCTTTTTATTTTAATATTTGAATTGAAATATCTGAAAACTAATAGTTTTACACACACACACACACACACACACACACACATATATATTATTTTTACTTGTGATTTTATTTTAGATAGTAAAAATATTTGGAAACCAAAATTTAATGAATTTAATTTATTTAAAACTGTATAATTGGGTAAAAAAGTTATTTTTTCTAAAGTAAATTGATATATATATAAATAATTTAAGTGATCATCAAATAATTTAAAAATATATAGAGAATCATAATATAAAGTTAGAAATAAATACTAATGTTCTAAAATTAAAATATTATACTATGTACAATTAGTCATAAATAAATTTTATAATGGTATTTAAGAGACTTAGAGAAGTAATAAATGATTCAGACATTTATTTTTAAATAAAAGTTAGAATTTTTTTTCATTCAGATAAAAATGTCGTACATTAAGCTTTTAAGTTAAAAAAAAAATAAATATTATTAAAATATCTGAAGTCTGAGAATAAATTAAATTCAGACTTTAGACCCAAAAAAACAATTAGCCATAACTCTTCGACTTCCTTTTTTAATCGAATAAGGGTATGATTGTTAAATAAATAAACAAAGGGATAGAGATGGCAAAATTCAAGTGCAGGTGCGGGTTTGGCGTTTTTGCATCCGTATTGGAGCAAAAAACTCTTCCCCGACCCTCACAAAATCCTCAAATTTTTTCAGGTTTTTTCTGGTGTGGTATTGACGGGTGCTGGGGTGCTACGGTGCTACATCCTCACCCGAAAAAAAAAACCTCAGATTTTCTCCCTTTTTTATTTTTAAAATTTTCTATGCTTTTAATTCGGTTAAATAGAATAGTGTTGCATAATACTTTCAAAGCATGTGGCTGGTGCTAGTGGGAAAGCTAGTTGTACGAAGTTTGGTAGTCAGGTTCGAACCACAATTCCATTAATCTGTAAGTTTTAATTGAATATATATAAAAAAATTCATTATTAATATTTGCCTGCAATAAACAAAGCAAAAAATCATGTGATTTGATGGTTAACAACCTGAAATCCAACTTATAGGTTACGGGTTTGAACCTTGTTATATACATTTTACATTACAAAATCAAATAAAAAATCAAATAAAATGGTTGAACTGGCCGTGCGGGTGCAGTCTAGGTCCCCGACCAATTGGGAAAATATGCCATCCCTTTAGGGATGGACGATATTCTTTTATTTATTGTTTGATTCTTTTGTTAGTCCCTTTCCATTCTAACAAAACACGTGGCAGTGATGATTATTAATGTTTCCAAAGTCAAAAGTACGGGAAATATGACAATTTTATGGTCTAGATTTTTTTAGATTTGCCCAAGGCACATGCAACAGGAACAAGGTTGATGCAATAGTAGTTCTTTCAATGAATGTCTTCTCCATTCTAGTTCTATAAAAGCTATCATCCTTCATTTAAAATAAAGAACAACTGATTAGCCACTGTATGATTGATTTAGTTACTTGTATTACAATTTTTATGGTAATACAATGTGGTGGAAGGTGATGATAAGAATTATAAAAAGAAAAATATTTCATTACAGCCCTGTTTTAGGATGAAATAAACAAAGAATTGATGAAAGCGAATAGACAATGAATTCATGTAAGGAAAATGAAAGAAATGCTATATATAATATTGAGGATATACCATTAATGAATAACTCACAATAAATAACTTACAATATTTATAGAAAGGAATATATGGAGATAAGATTCTAACAGTTATTACACTTATGATAAATTTATCCACATCCAATTTAGCAACCATGGTTTAAAAAGCTAATAAGTGGAGGCTAAATAAAACGACTCTTAACTAATAATATATTTGCATTTAAAACTTTATTATAAGAGATATATGGACCAGATTGATTAGAGATGGCAAAATCTGGGGTCGGGGACTGCTGCCTCCAATTTCTAAATCCGACCCTGAAAAATTCTTAGGAATTTTTTTTCCAGGATCGGGGTCAGATTTTTCAATAACCCGGGATTAAAAGCCGAATTATGTGTGCGTGTGTATATATATATTTTAAAATTCTAATGCTTTTGTAATGCTAAATAAATTATTCACGTTCATTAATGCTTAGCAAAATGGGCTGTAGCCTACTGGTACGTGTGGTGCTTTGGTGTGACCTTTCAACATGCACAAGGGAAGACCTCGTGCATGGCAGGTTTGCTTGTCATTTTATTTTTTAAATTTTGGTGGGGGTTGGGTTTTGGGCCTTGGGCTGATAGGCTAAAAGAAGTAAGAAATTGGCTTTAAATTAAATAAGGGCTTATAAGACAGTACTGCAAATTAAGCGATATAAAATTAATTCAGCATAATCCTAATTTTAATTGCATTTTCAGGTTCAATTTCGGGTCTCTAGCACCGGCATCGGCACCCCCACCCCGGCCTCCATTGAACAAAAAAATTGTAACCCAACTCCGACCAATTTCTCTAGTTTTTCAGATAATTTTTCAGTCTGAACGTCCGAATTTTCAGGGTCCCAGGCCCTGACAAGATTTTTTTGCCACTCCTAATATTGATTTATTAACCAAACACGACAATGTTGGGCTTGGGCAGGCAGGGAGGCTCGGCCCATTAATACCAGTTATTCGTTTCGTTTCTCTTTTATTGTTGTAGTACCAAACCACACATGGCGTTGGTCAATAAATCAATAAACTCTCCTTTTCTTTTCCTCGCAAAGCCCTAGAATCTTCTCCATCTCCAATTCCACATCTTCAGCTATCAAATTCCATTCAATTCGATTTTCAATTCTTTGATTAAACGAGAATCATAAGCATTTTATCATCAGCTATGGTGCGTTCCTTCCGTCAATCTCTTCTTCCCTTTCTCATTTATTTTAATTTTTTTTAAAGAATTAGGTATTTTGTGATCAATTCATATACCAGTTAGCGTGGGCGATTTTGGATTCTGGCTTTCTCTGGATTTTCATAGAATAATGAAAAAAATTATTTATTTTTTCATTTTCAAGGACTTATTTATCAAACCCAGAATGTAAATTCGAGTATTATTTATCTATTTTCTTATTTTTTTTAAAATTAACTGTTTTTTTTTAAGTAAGATTTGGAGTTGATTTCATAAAAGTATCTATTTTTGCAGGCTGCAAAGATTCTAGCCAATTTAATCATAATGGGGTCGGGCATATTGGCAAGGGCCGTCGTTCAGGCATATCGTCAAGCACTTGCAAGTAAGTTCTTTGTATCCATTCTTTTTTTTTTTTTTTTGGTTTGGAATCACTTGGTAGCACTTTTTTTTATTTTAATTGATTTTATGTTTTGCAATTTGCTTTTGCCTTCTTTGTGAATTATAGTACGTTCTGTGTGAGAATTAATAGCTCTTGCTGTCATTGGTTTTTCGAGTTTTTTGCCTGTGCTATTGCGATGGTAGACAACATAATATAAGTAAAGAGGCAGACAAGGTTTAAATGTCAGTGGGGTGTCGCCTCATGGCGGCAATGATACCGTGGGTTGGAAAGATCCATGTTTACCCTTTCGATATAGCTGCTAAAGGGTGAAATAGAGGGAAGAGGGAATTTGGAGATTGAACATAGCAGAAATTGTTGCAATTTGTCAATGAGAAAGCTGCTTGTCTCTCTTTCTCCTCTTTTCCGTATTTAGTCTATAGAGTTGTGAATTATTGTGTTTCATCAATTAGGTTCTCCTTTGCGCTTCTTGTTATGAATTATTTAAATGTGGCAATACATAATAGTTACTGATTCGTACCAGTTATGTCGCCATATCTCATTTCTATTAAATCACCCTTGTCACACCAATTACCAGTGTCATCTTACGTCTGAATCATGTATCAGTCTTTTTTTGCTTGATTCTGAGTTATTGGGGCTAGTGTTGAATTTTCAGGACCTTTTTTCCCATTGTTATACTCGTTGCATGATCGTATAATTAACCTTTTTGCTACCGTAGTAAGTTACCTAGATGATAGTGCAAGGAAGATATGTTAACTTGTGGATGTAATGATATTATGTGCACTAGTTTTTTCCCCTTTATTTATTTATTTATTTTTCCTCCTATTTGCTTTGTATTTCCCTTTTACCACACCATGGTTCTGATGGACATCTTTCACATGTAATGTCTATATTATATCATTATTATTACTCCTAGTCTGCCACAGAAAAGCTGTAAAGTGGGAAAGTTTACATCTACTAAAACTTGTTTTAAAATAATAATAATGGTACTCTACTTATCCGTATTGTTGACAACATGAGGTCAAATAAGATATTGTTAAGTTAAAAAGCGGTAAATCTGCGCCACAGACTTGGGATATTATACCCCATAATTTTATTGGCTATCATCTTGGTCCACGTCAGTCTTTAATATCATTCTTCTGTAGATTATAACAAATAATTTGCTGTCCAAAGACCCAAAAGCTTGCTACTGTTGTAACACCAAGCTTTCATATCTTCAGTACCATGCATTTGGATGAATAACACTGAGGGACTCTAGTGGGATAATATCGTGGTGGCTTTAGATGTTTGTCCATGTTTGGCATGGCTAACATGTCGACTGTTGCAGATGCCTCTAAATCTGGTGTTGCCCAAGAGACTCTACAAAATGCAGCTCGTAGATCAAGCAAAGTCATGACCGAGCAAGAGGCTCGGCAAATTCTTGGTGTAACCGAGGATACTGCTTGGGACGAGATAGTGAAAGCAAGTTCTCTCTTCTTCATCTTTTCTACACTTCTCTCTCTATATGATTGAATGGTTTGTTAAACTTGCTTTTTCTGTATCTCCAGAGATATGATGCTTTATTTGAAAGGAATGCCAAGAATGGGAGCTTTTACCTTCAGTCAAAGGTTCATAGGGCCAAAGAATGTCTAGAAGGTGTGCATCGAAGCAAAGGTGAGGGTACGACACCTAGTTGAGATTCTGTTTGAGGCTGACTCATCGCATGAAAGACCCTCATTCTTGCAGTTGTATGATTATAAATTTTGGTAAAGTGGGTTTTCCTTTGTATTTGAAAACTGTATACATATTTTTGTTCTGTTTATACAAGTTAACAAATTTCCTGAACCTTGTGTTAACAATTCATATTAATTTAATCTGATAGTCTTGTAAGGTTCCTCTCTCGAATAAAATAAGGATTTCAGGCCATCAACTGTTATATTATTTTTCATGATCAAAACTTGCTGGGTGAAAATATGATAATTGATCGCTTTATTTGTTGATTTATTTTTCTGGCGCATCGTGTTGACCAAGTTGCTGGGTGCTAAAAGTTTTGCACAAAGTTACTAATAATATGTAATGAAGCAGAGTTTATTATTGATTCGTGAACAAGAAGATTGCACATATTACATGTCACTATAAGATACGGGCGAGTTTGGGTTTGTTATTGCTGTAGAAAAAAATAACCTCTGATTTGTTGTAGAAATAGAAATTAAAAAAAAAAGTGAGATGGTGTTTGGTAAGCGAACTTTTAAAAATTGCTTTGCTTTTTTAAAACAGAAGGGAGATCTTTTATTATGTATGAATGATCAAAATGGATATGTACGAATGAGAAAAATTGTCATGCATATTATTACTTTGTGGAATATTTAACTATTAAATTTATAATTAATTTTTGTAACTATTAGACAAATTCTATACATCTTTTTAATAAGTTTAAATTTTTTTTAATATTTTAAAAGTATAAATCATTTTTTAATTTATATAAAATGTATGACTATATAATTCATGTTAAAGTTTAAATTTAATATAAAAAATCCACATATTTATTCATAAAATAATTTAAAATTTGAAATGGTATAATAAATTAATAAATATGATTTTATATTTTTGTTAATTATTCATGTTTATTGGATTTTTAATTAAATTATATTCATTTAATTTTAAGTAGTTAAATTTGTTTATGAAATTCAAAAAAATAAAAAAATTTGAAAAAAAGAATGCATATTGTATACTAACTTTTGAAAAAAAGAATTGTTATTTTTAAAATTATGTGTTAGCACTTTGTTGTGTTGTAGAGCTTATGCTTTAATGAACGTAAATATGTACTTTTTATGTTTTTAAAATTTTTATTAAATTACTAATATATTTAATAATTATTATAAATTTTATTATTAATTGAAATTATTTTTGTATTTATAAATTTTCAATAAATATTTTATAAAAATAAATAATTACTTATTTTAATTATAAGTATAAATTTAATAAAAAACTTTATTTAAAGTAAATTTTTATTTTTATTTTTTATTGAAGGCAAGTTTCATATTTCAATTTGTAGAAGCAGAAGTTGATTTTAGACTCTTTTATTAAACAAAAATTTTTTTACAGCAGTTTTTTTTTCTTTAAGCAAGTTGACAAGCAACCGTAAACAAACGATATAGATTGTTATTGCTATAGAAATAAATATTGATTTTTTTTTTTTATAGCAAAGCCAAATTCGTCCATAAACATGCACTTTGTTTCATTTGCTGGTGGATCTAAAGTTGTTTTTACACTTTGCGGTATGGATCATTATAGTGCTTTACCGCTTTTCGCCTTTCCCCTTTCAAAAGTGGGGTCATGCTATATTGTTTTGTGCATATTTTTATTTAAAATGATTTGAAAATTAAGTAAACAAAATAACTATATTTCACATTTTAGGATTTGATAATATGTTGAATTTAACTTGTGAAATTAATGTATCTTGAGAGTAGCATAATCTTAATCGTGGACTTCATATTCATCTAATAAATGTACATTTCAAAATATATTTTGCTGGAAATGTAAACAAACATAGTCTATGTTTTGTTCTCCAATTTGTGTAATGTGTTTGATAATATAAGAGTATAAATGACAACTTTACAATAGAATATTTTAGTACATTAACAAGATGGTAACAAATTGGATTATAGTTCTTCTAATATTGGATTTGATGTCAATGTTTTAAGTCTACATTTGTTTGGATCTCATTTATAGCCAACGAGGTTCGGATGAGATTTCAATTCTGGGTCCAATAGTTTTAGATTAGAGTTCTCCAAATCAAGCAAACATTGAGTTAATTTAACTTTGATTAGATTTAGATCCAATTAAGTTTACATCCAACTAATAAAATTAGGTAGAGAAATGAATGTGATGCCGTGACATCCAAAACAATCTAAGTATCACAATCACTAGAATAAAGTCTCAAGAATAAATGCTTTAACACAATTATTAAATATAGCTTTATATTGAAAAATTATACATCACTTTGTGCCCAACTTTTTTTAATGCTAATTCGATATTAAATATGTAAAAGACAGCCTTACACAACCTTGCTCCAACTCTTTACTGCATATCATCATTACAATATTAAAATAATCTACAATTTACAAAGTTTGCATTTTAAGCTTTTTTTTTTGGTTATATCAATTATAAATTATGTATGGTGAGTGTCACTGAAATAATGTTTATAATATGTATACATTATATAGAATATTTGGGAAATGGAAATTCTAGAATACCCCTTTCACTTTTTTTTAAAAAAATATCTTTAGCATCTTATGTCGTTAATGAATATGAATTCTAATTATATTCTATAATTAAAGATAAAGGAGAGGTGGAATAATTTTTTTTTCACTATCAAATATTTAGTAGATTCTAGATCAAATTGATAGTTAAAAAAAGAAATAATTTCAATTTGCCTCCTGAAGTTAGGTGTAAAAATTGAGGACCTTAATTTTCTGAAACTTAAATTTGCCCCTTGAAGTTACTATAGTACCGTTAGATTTAACGGAAAATATATTAAATAGTAACTTAATGCTTTACAAACCATTTAGAAAAGTGTATTATAATCTATTTTACTGCTTATTAGCGTTAAATTATTATTTAATATATTTTTTGTTAAATCTAATATTAACATTAAGTTATTATTTAATACATTTTCCGTTAAATCTAACGGTTTAATATATTTTCTGTTAAATCTAACGGTGCTATAGTAACCTCATAGGGTAATCTTAGATTTCATAAAACTGAGATCCTCAATTTTTTTAAGCCTAACCTCGAGGGGTAAATTAGAATTATCCCTTAAAAAAATAAATAAAAATTTTAGAAAAAATGGAGGTCTGTAATATTTTAAAAAGAAAGGGCATCTTTAGGGAATTGCTGTCCCTCAAATTTGCGTTATTATAGAAAAGGATAATAAATTTCAAAACATATCAAGAAAGCCACTATCCTTCCCTTCCTCCGTTAAAGGTTAAAATGCTGAATAAATGTGCCATCCATAAGCAATAACTTTTTAATTATATTACAAAAAATTAATTACAAAGTATAAAAAAATAAAAATAAATGACAATTCAAATGATCAAATTGTTTGCAATTTTTTTTAAAAAAATAAAATACCTATTTATTTAATTCAATTAATAATAGACAACAATTCAAAACAATAAAATTAAGGCAATCAAAGATCAAACTACAAATATTTGAGTTGGCAGGCAACCGGTTGAAGGCAATACTTTTGTCTCCTTTTCTTAAATTTTGTAATTAATTATTATATAAACAATACTTGAATAACTAATAATCAAACATTAAATTATCGATCAAGTGTAAATATAAAATATTAATATATATAAAGATAGGAGAAGATTAGCAACACTGTAAGTTGTAGTAATTGATAAACAATAAGATTCATTTAAACGTGAAGATGAGAGAAGGTCAAGAAAAACTTATCCTTAAACTAATTGATAATTAAACAAGAAGAACGCCAAAATGACTACAAAACTTAAGCTTACACATTTCTCACTAAAATGATTAATAAAACGTGAAACTTGCAAATCAACTGTTGAAAGTGAAGTAGAAAGATAAAATCAAAAGCAGTTTATCAATATAATATTATCACCATAAAAAACAAAACTTTAACAGTAATAAATACACTATATTAAACATATAAACTTTTTTATGTAAACTGATATTCTCCGTTTTAATTTGTTTACTTGCCGCACATCATGGCTAGTATCTTCTATTTCAATTTTAATCTTTCATTAACCAAACATTACTTTACTAATCGGTTTCATATATTAACTTTCAAGATCATAAACTATATTCATTTAAAAAAAAAAATTTCAAAATTTTAAAAATAGGAATTAGTTGAAATTATTAAATATCATAAAAATAAAGTTAACTAGACGCATTGATAAATGACTAAACAACTTCTAAGCCTTATCACACCCATTAATTACTTGTTATTTTTATTCTCTTTCTCTTTTCTTATTCACTTTTCTCTCTAAATCCTTCATCAATCTTTTCATGAAAACGTTAAAACTTATATATATAGAGATGTCGAGGGTTTGGCTCTGGGCTGATGATATAGATGTCATCCCCATCCTTATCCTTGTCAATAATTAATAATTAAAAAAATAACTAAATGATCAATTTCTCACAACTTTAATAGATGACGAGTGATGAATTTGTTGGAGATAACAAGTGGGAAGTAATGAATTTAGGGGAGTTGAGGGGAGTTTATGTTAAGCTATTGGCTAAATAAAAAGATATTCCTAAAACCCTAAAAGATATTCCTAAAGTCTTGATAAATATAAAAATTCTATTAGGAGAGTTCTAATTGAATTATAAAATGAAGAATACTATTAGAAATAGGAGAATCCTACTTCAATTAGGAAAGAAAGAGTAATCTTATTTTGAATATGAAAGTTTTACTAGTGAAGGAAGAGGAATCCTATTACTAAAAGGAAAAGGTAAAGATTGGAACTTGGAAGCTTATATAAAGGATCATACCCTTGGTCAAAAGTGCACCACTTGAAGCATGTCATGGTTTAGGTCTAGGTAATGTCCTCTCTGGTGAGGTGGTTAAAATTCCTCTTGGAGGTGTGAGTGAGTGAGATAGCTTGGTAAGAGGGGGTGTATTAGGGGTCTTTAGGAACTGTTATTGGAAGTGAGTTCAAAGCCTATATGATTGTAACAATTTTTCATATAACGGAGTTTTGTCTTTGACAACCATGATTTTTCTCCAATTTTAGAGTTTTTCACGTAAAATCTTTGTGTTGTTATTACTTTATTATTCTTATTTCTCTATTATTGACCTTGGTTTCATAACCAAGTGGTATCATAGTTAAGGTTCGTGGTGGAGCATTGGAGGTTTTATTTAAGTTCTTGCATTGGAGTTTTGGTGTCATAGTTGCGTAGTTACGATCTAAGTAAGCTTTATCAAAAAAACTTATTGTCTGAGGAGGCTGGGTTTTAAGTGAGATAGCTACCCATCCAATCTTTCCTGGGAGCTTACTTGGCCAGTAGTAAATTCACTAAGACTAGAAGTGCATCAAGAGTATAACTAGGAGAGCAAAACATTATGTCTACTTTTAGGGCTGATATAGAGAAATTTGATGGAAGAATGAATTTTGGCTTATGGTAAGTACAAGCCAAGGATATTTTAATTCAAAATGGCTTATACAAGGTTTTGAAGGGAAAATCAACTCTTAATTCAAGTAGTACTACTGGTGAATCTAGCAAATTTAGGAAAAAAGAAGTAGCCAATTGGAGATGTGGACAATCTGGGCACCTTATAAGAAATCGTCCAAATGATGGAGCATATTCAGTTAGTAGCTCCAAAGAAAATACTAATGGTTCCGCTAATAGTGTATCTCCCTATACTATAGGAGATGATCTTGTTCTCTAAGAAAGATATGTACATCCTCATGACATTTCATTAGGTGTCATGAAAGAGGATGTGTTACTACTAGAGGGTTCACAAGTTTACACACGGGCATTGGTTTGGCCTTGATGCAAGGTGTACAGTGGAAGGTATGTCGGTAGCTGAGGAACTATTGGAAAAAGCCAAACATGGGGGTTGCACCATAAATTTTTAGTAGGTTTTTCGACATGTGACTGAGGTGAAATCTTAGAATGGATTTATTCTAAGTGGGTATACTCTTTATGGTGGAGTATGATAATTCTCTAGATCAATGATTGTGGTTGTTGGTAAGAGAGAATGTTAAGGTTTTATTTAGCCAAAGTGAGATTGTTAGGATATTGGCTAAATCAAAAGATATTCCTAAAATCTTGAAAGATATTCTTAAAGTATTGATAAAGATAAAAATCTTATTATGAGAGTTCTAATTGAATTGGAAAATGAAGAATCCTATTAGAAATAGGAGAATTCTACTTCAACTAGGAAATAAAGACTAATCTTATTTTAAATAGGAGAGTTTTACTAGTGAAGGAAGATGAATCCTATTACTAAAAGGAAAAGGCAAAGATTGGCAAAGATTGGGACTTGAAAGCCTATATAAAGTATCATACTCCTTGGCCACGAGTGCATCACTTGAAGCATTTCATGATTTCGCTCTAGGTAAAGTCCTCTCTAATAAGGCGGTTAAAAATCCTCTTGGAGGTGTAAATAAGTAAGATAGCTTGGTTGGGGGGCGGGGGCGGGGGGGAGGTGTCCTAGGGGTCTTTGAGAAGAGTTATTAGGACTGAGTTCAAAATTTATATGGTTGTAACAATTTTTTATATAATAAAGTTTTGTCTCTGATAGTCTGTGGTTTTTCTTCGGTTTTGGAGTTTCTCACGTAAAATCCTTATATCATTGTTACTTTATTATTCATATTTCTCTATTATTGGCCTTGGTTTCATAACAGTTTAATCACTTTCCAATTTAACCCTTACAATTTAGTTAGATCACCAATTTCTCACTAAAAAAAAAAAAAATCCTCAACCATTACCATAGGAATATGGATAGGGGGTTTGCTGAAAAGTTTTCAAAATATAAGAGGATTAATTTTTTTTCAGAACTTTGGGGGCCCAGGGGGTGTCAAAATTGACCTTTTTTTTGAAAAATTGAATAGTCAATAATTATACCTAGTCTATGCAATGCAGTGCAAACAATAAAACTACTTTAATAATAGCGACACTTAAAGCAAATAATAATTAACTTCAATTATAATAATAATAAATATAAATTTATTTTACAATAATAAAAATTAAAAAAAGGAAGACAAACATGAAAGCCTTAATTTGCTGCGTGTAAGTTGCGCTGTCTTTTTAATAAAATTGCCCTTCGTTTTCTCTCTCTATCCGAGTTTATAGAAACCAAACAAAAGCTCACCCAATCGGAGAGCGAGAGAGCCAGCCACGGAGACAGACTCCTCTCTTGTCTTGTTTCTTTCTTCTAACAACAACACCAAACATTTCCATTTTCTTTTTTTAATTTCTCTCTCTCTCTCTCTCTCTCTCTCAAATTTTGATAACAACTTTTTTTTAATTTTCTTTTAATTATTTTTATTATTCAATTTCTTATACTCCCTTCTCTCTCTCTCAACTGTGTCTTTGCCTTCCCAATTTTGTTTCACCATCAGATCTGCCCTTCCTTTCCGTTTCTCAATTTCCTCAGGTTTGATCTCTTTCCCTCCAAGTCGGATCTGGGTTCGCTTCAGTTTCCTGAATTTTCTTCGTCTTAGATCTAGAATATCCGTTTTCGAATCTCTGCCAGCTCGTATTGGCCGGCTTTTGAATTTGATTGTTTGTTGCTAGGTGATTGATGTATCGCGTCAATTTTGAATGCCGCATTCGTTTTTATTCGTTTTTTCAATCTGGGTTTGATTTCATTTCATTTCATTTCTGTTATTTGATATAATCTGTCGGGTGGGTGTTTTTTGTATATGAAATCTTGATTGGTTTTTTGAATTGAGTAATTAGGATTCTGTCTTTTTATTTGATTTTTACATCTGGGTTCGGCCTGGATCTTTTCAAGATTTTGTGGGTAATGTAAAATTTACATTCCTTATGTTGAATTTGTAAACAAAAAAAAACATTTTTTGTTGGTCAAATCTGGAATTTTTCTATAGACTTTGATGATAATTGATGTTTGATTTTAGAAAAGAAATTGGTTGCCATTGCTTGTATGATTTATTTATTTTTATTTGTTGTGTGTATTTTTGTTAGAGGTTTTCTTGTTTTTAGATCGTCTAGCTTCTTGTTATGATTGCTATTTGCTGCTTTCTGATTAAGTCTGTGAGGATTCAACATGGTTATATAATATGAATGGAAATAAGAATCAGTCGTAATGGGTTTGAAGTTCCATGATTCATTATTCATATTATATGTGGTTTTGAAATTGTTAGTTTGTCATTCTTAGAGCTGGCACTCAATTGGTTTGTGTTGTGAACAGGGCATGACAAAGATTTTGAAGCGATCTTCTTTCATTTGAATCGGGCTGGAGCAATTGGAACAGATATCTAAAGAGGATTGCGTATACTTATTTTTGTTTTGAACATAGTCGGCGATGAAGAAAGTCTTTGATCAAACTGTTAGGGATCTGTAAGTCCGAGAATTATGTCAACAAAGTAGTTTATATACTGTAGCCTTATTGACATCACACAGGATCGTTTCATTGTTTTAACTTTAGAACCACTTAAGTCTTTTGAACTTGCTGAATTTATTTATTTGTTTTTTATGATCCATCAATTCGATGATTTCCATATATTTTGTGATCGTTTTGTCTGATTGTCTACCTGCTTTTCTTTGTTCTTGCAGTAAGAGAGGGGTTAATAAGAAAGTGCTTAAAGTTCCCGGAATAGAACAGAAGGTGAAAAATTATTCATTTATTTTT
Organism: Boswellia sacra; assembly: GCA_013180625.2. Taxonomy (NCBI): domain Eukaryota; kingdom Viridiplantae; phylum Streptophyta; class Magnoliopsida; order Sapindales; family Burseraceae; genus Boswellia; species Boswellia sacra. The sequence continues at coordinate 173,123 of SNVD02006824.1, read as the reverse complement.
TCCTGTGAATTCCTGTTCTGTTTAGCTTATTATAGCTACTTAAGGTTGTATTTGCAAATTTGACTCTTATGAGATGGTAAATGAAGTGTGTTTCAATAATGGCATATTTGGTGCTGGAAGTTTCTTCGTGAAAGTTTGTTATGTGCTACGGTTTTTGGTAAACAAATTGATATATACAGTCTCCAAATTTCACTAGGTGTTGAAGCATGTAAAATATAGGTGTAAAGTTTATTTTTCCTCTTTCAGGTTCTTGATGCTACTAGCAATGAGCCCTGGGGTCCCCATGGAACACTTCTTGCAGATATTGCGCAGGCTACCAGAAACTAGTAAGCTTGAATATTTCTTGCATTTGTGCTTCGCATTGCTTGGTACAGATGAATTCATTTTCAAAATTTTTTGCAGTCATGAGTACCAGATGATTATGACAGTCATATGGAAGCGGATTAATGATACTGGAAAGAATTGGCGGCATGTATATAAGGTCAGCATTTCTTTGATGTATTTGTTGCATCAAATTGCTTGGGCTCAGTATCTATTTATTTAATAACTTTTATGGTTTGGGATGATGTTGCTTTATTTGTTTATTTATTTATTTATATGTTGGTGCTTTAACTGTTAAATTATTTCCTTTACCCTTAATTCTTATTATCTGTGATGCTCCTTTTTTATTTCATTTTGGACTTTGCACACGCTGCATTATTTTTCTATAATGAGAGGACTGAAATATTTCTTCTGCTGAGCTTCAGGCCTTGACTGTTTTGGACTATCTAGTAGCCCATGGATCAGAGCGTGTCATAGATGATATCAGGGAACATGCATATCAAATATCGGTATTTCCAGTTCCTCAATTCCTGCATTGCACACTTTGCAGCTCACTTGTCACCTTTATCAATGCTGTCTAAAAACAATCTTTTTGTCATGCTGCAGACATTGGCTGATTTCCAATATATTGATTCTGGTGGAAGGGATCAAGGTAGTAATGTCAGAAAGAAATCTCAAAGCCTTGTGGCCCTTGTAAATGACAAAGAACGGATAATTGAAGTTAGACAGAAGGCAGCTGCTAACAGGGACAAGTGAGTCTGCTTTTTCTTGGTTTTTTAACTGTCGGTTTCTTTCTTCTTTCATAACCATTATTTTTACTCAACTTTGAATTGCTTTAACATAGTTCCTATTTTATATTTCCCCTTTATATATTACACAATCATTACTTATAGCAAAATTTTTGAAGGAATTTTGCAAATTTTTTTCCTTTAGATTATATTTACAGTTAATGACCAGGTTGTCATATCTTTTATGGAATATTTTTCATCATAATCTGATAAATGAAGATTACAGTTCTCTCATATTTGAGAAGTTTTGAATTTTTCCCTCAAATTCTTTCTTGATTTAAATGTGAAAATATGTAAAAATAGAAATGGGGATTCAGAGTGATTTGTAACTTTGTTTATTCAACAGATTTCGCAGTGCTGCAGCTGGTGGAATGTATAGACCTGGTTCATATTCAAGTTCAGGAGGATATGGTGACAGATATGACTATGATCGCTATGAAGGCCGCCATGGAGGCAGGGATGATGATCAGAATGGCTACGGTTATGGAAGAGAAAGAGAGTATGGCTATCGGGATGATGATCGACGTGGAAGAGACTCATATTTTCGTGATGTTGACCGCTATGGCAGGGACTATGAAGATCGCTATAGCAGAGATGGGTATAGGGATGATGATTATCGTGGGAGAAGTAGAAGTGTTGATGGTGACCAAGATGGCGCGAGTAGGGACTCAGATAGAAACCGTGCTTTTGATGATGATGGTCAAGCATCATCTCGGTCTGTATTGACTCTTTCTAGAAGAAAAATTATTCTGAATGAGAAGGTTCGATAACATTGCAATCGTTGTTCTGTTTGCAGGCCACTTGAGCGAAAATATTCTGAACAAAATATTGGTGCTCCTCCTAGTTATGAAGAAGCATTAAGTGAATCCAGAAGTCCTATTACTAGTGAAAGGTATTGTCATTTTGATATAGAAATGCAGTAGGATGTTGCTTACAATTGTATCATGATTCTGGTCAATTCTGACTGTAATCTTGATTAAAGGGATGGAGAAGCTCCGGCCGCATCTATTCCTAAAGCTTCTTCTCCACCTCCTGCTCCAAGAGCTGCTTCTCCACCTCATGCTCCCTCAACTTCCTCTCCACCTGGTGCCTCCTCAGTATCTTCTCCACAAGCAAGCCATAATCCAAGCCAAGAAACCAACTTATTTGACAATACTGTATCTGGGAACCAAGAAGTTGTGGCTTCTGATGAATTTGATCCCCGTGGTCCCGTTGCAGGTACAGTAATTTCTGTATACATGTTATTGTTTTATTAAAATTACCAAGTGCCCTGTTGCAGTATCTTTCTGTGCTGCTATAATTTCACCTCTAAGTTCTTGTGTTTACAATTCCTCAGCATGTGGACATTGGGTTGGTAATGTTTTAATTCAACATTTAATTGCATTTGCGTCCATATCAATTTGTATTCAAATGTATCCTTTCCTTTTTGGTAAAATTGTGGATTGGGAATTGAGAGTTCGGTCATGTATATTATGATTTTCAATAATAGATCAGTATGAATGCGAATTTCATTGTATCTGTTGATTGTAAATTTTTTCTGCCTGATAGCATATAAGAATATTACCATATAGAAAGAGAAGTTGCAAGATCGGTTCATGTTAATTTGTTGAGGTGATTGCCTCTCATTTTTAGGTGGGTGCATAGCAATGCTATGAAATTGATTTTGGTATCAAAATTATAGAAGTGTGAGTTAAGTTAGTTCATTTATAGAATTTGGCTAGTATTTTAAGTTCAAGGCCTTAAGCTTGAGTTGGATTGGAAAATTTTTACTTGAAATAATATGAATTGATTCTGTCCAGTGACGTTTTGATGTGAAGGGAAAGTTGTTAAGTGATTGACTAAGATTTATATGTGGTGTTTGTTTTTATTTGTGACCTCCTCTTATTGCTGCAGTTGCATTTTAAAGACTAGGTTTTGTGTATATCTTTTGATCTCTTTCTTCATTAGTTCTTTGGCTCCGTTTATATAGTTTTCAAAGTTTATAAAGTGGCAGCTGTTTTGCAGATTTCCATATATAAAGTGTTTTAAGTGAAATTTCTTCCCTTCAGAAATTACATAATTGAGGTCATTAGGCCGTGAAAAGCTAGACAAAAGTTTTTCTAAAATAGAGGTGGTGCAAAGCTAGTGTTTGGTTGTGTTGATTTCTAGTAATTTTTCATATAATTTAGATTGAACTCTCTCTTAGTAGCAAGTTTCAGCTAAAGTCAGCCCACTGTTATATTAGACTGCCTTTATGTTCAATTTTCTGGAAAATGGGTTTTTTATTATTATTTGCTTTTAGTACTGCTGCTGTCTTTTTGTGAGATATGATTCCATGTGATTGACTGGAGGATTGGTCCTTGATGTGATTATGGAACTAGTGGTTTTGGAGTAGAGTAAACTTTGTTCTGTTTACTTGTTGCTGCTACTTTGCAATTATCCTCTGAGACTGGAAATTCATTTTCTCCTTTTTTTTTTTTTTTTTTTTTTTAAATTTTCTTTTACCAGCTGCAGCCACAATGTCAAGTGCTGCTGCCCCCCCTAGCATAAATAGTGCTGAAGTGGACTTGCTTGGCTCCCTGTCTGATGTGTTTTCTCCAAATCCTTTGGCGATTATGCCAGCTACGACTGCAACTCCTACTGCTGAAGCTGATGCATTTGCAAATGCTGGTTCAGCACCCACGTTCACTACACAAGCAGCACCTACTGTAATGAATCAGGTAATTTTATTCGTTTTATATACGAACTCCTTGAAATCATTTTCCTTGGGTTGATGTGTTAGGGAAAAAAACCAGAAACTTCTATGGTCTGGAGCCATTTTATTTTCTCTTGATCAATATGGTGCTCAAGGTCACATCTCTTGAAATGGAACAATCATATGGATTTGATATGAAGAAAATTGATTTGATGGAGCCTAAAACATTTTTGGTTATTCTTCAGCAAAAAGAGTGCAAAAGGAAATGCTTGTCTGAATAATTTTAGTGCTATGTTTGTGGTAGGGAATTGTAGTTCCGCATTTAGAGGAATTCAAATGTTATGTAATGGTCTCATTCTGTGGGAATCCTATTGCATCTTATAGATATTGACAAGTAAAATGTTGTTACTGTGGGACATACCATCTTTTTCAACCTTAAGGTTGGGTAAATGGTAAAAGGCCATCGGTTTTAACCAAGAGGTCATGGGTTCAAATCCAATTATCCATCTACTTGAGATTTTATTCACTCTACAAATTTCCTGGTTAATAAAGTGGGATGGTCTTAAAGTAGCCACTAGTTTAGAACTTGGGGAAAGTTAAGGGAAATATCCGAAAAGAAAAGGACGTATTGTGTTCTTCAGGCTATCTTTTTTAATTTTACTTTTTTATTTAAATCAATTAGCTTGAGAACAATTTTAGTGTTTGTATATTATGAAGATATTACATGCTTCCAATGTGATGTCTAATGAATTGACATTTGTTATGGACATACCTTCACATTGAACCGTTATATGTATTTTGATATGAAAGTTAAAATGAACAGATTTCTTGAAACCTACAAATCCTGTGGTAATTATCTTGAGTAAACAGAAAGAAACAAAGAAAATGGTTGTGGGATCTTCTTAGGTTGAACTTTGTATAAAGGGAAGTTAGAGATTCATTTAAAACTTAAATACTACTGAACTGTTTCATTTCTATGAGATGTCCAATTCCATAGTTTGCCGCAAACTAGTAAAAGATTCATTTATTTTTTCCTGTACTTTTTCTATTTTGATTTTGTATTGATTCTTGTAGAGCTTATTGATTATGAAGATATCTGTCATTGACTCTGAGTTGAGAGTCTAGGTAAATGAAGAAAAGCCTCTTCTAATTACTGCAGACTCAAAAAATTTCTCCTTTACTATTATTATTATTAGTATTTTTCTGTTTGGGTTGTGATTGTTTGACAAAAATACTTTTGTTTGATGTAGACTTTTGATGATCCTTTTGGAGACTCTCCTTTCAAAGCTGTCCCTTCTACAGACGCTACTACGTCTCAGCAACAGACTTCAGCATCTGCATCTTCTTTCCATCCTTCCATGAACCAAACTGCTGATATTCCCCAGCCAGCTGCGCCAAACGCGGAGGCTGCCACCAATTTTGGGGATAACTTTTATGACGTTACATACTCAGCGCCAAGTGTCTCCAACGTTCAACCTCCTTCAGCAAACTCACAGTTTTTGCCTCAAGAACTGTCCACGTCACAGCCACACACTGATATTCTGGCAGACATCCTCCCTCCCACGGGAGCTTCGTCTATTGTTGCATCACAAGGAGGTTTTTTGGCTCCAACTGGGCAACCTGCACAGCCAAGCAGTAATATGTATGGGGGCTTTCATCCACAGCCAGGATCGATGACACCACAACCTGGATCTATGACTCAAGCAGCTTCACCCATGGCCCCTCAAACCCCATCTGGCTCAGTTTCACAGTTTGGTGGTGGGAACTTCAACCCACAGGCTGCTTCTACAGCTCCTGTGCCCTCATACATGGCTCCTCAATCTCCTGCTGGACCAGCTGGACAGTTCAATGGCGGAAACTTTCTATCGCGTCAAGGTTCTGGAGTTCCTGCTGCTTCGCAAGTTGCTCATCAAACTCCAGCCAGCCCATTTACACAGCAGAATGGTGATTTTCTGAATAACATTCTTCCTCATGCAGGACAAAACCCTCCAATAGCTTCACAATCATCTCTTCCATCTTCAAGTGGAGCTCTTGCTATCGTGCCGCAATCTCAACCACCCAAGGATAAGTTTGAGCCCAAATCAGCAGTTTGGGCCGACACACTTAGCAGAGGGCTAGTTAATTTGAATATATCTGGACGTGAGTTCTTTCAATATTTTTAAGTCACAAAATGTAATTCTATGTTTTTATTATCAAATTTATTCCGTGCTTCGAAATTAACATTACCACATTTCTTGATGGGCAGCTAAGACAAATCCACTGGCAGACATTGGAGTTGATTTTGATGCCATTAACAGGAAGGAAAAGAGGATGGAAAAGCAACCGCCACAAACTGCGGTAACATCTACTGTCACCATGGGTAAAGCTATGGGAGCTGGTTCTGGGATGGGCCGTGCTGGAGTTGGTGCGCTTCGTGCACCACCAAATCCTATGATGGGTTCTAGCATGAGTATGGGCATGGGCATGGGAATGGGAGGTGGTCAAGGCATGGGCATGGCCATGGGTGGTGGTCAGGGTATGGGTGTTGGTCCGGGCATGGGAATGGGTATGGGTGGTGGTCCGGGCATGGGCATGGGCATGGGCATGGGTGGTGGTCCTGGTATGGGCATGGGAGGCTATGGCGGCATGAATCAACCTATGGGGATGGGGATGGGCATGGGAATGAATGTGGGTATGAATATGGGAATGGGGCAGGGAGGCCAGATGCAATCACAAACTGGGATGCCTCCTGGATCAACTATGCTAGGTGGTTATAGGCCCATGATGGGTACAGGAGGTTATTCTCAACAGCCATATGGTGGTGGTTACCGATGAGAGAAAGCCACCTTTGATGACTGAGGTAAGGAACAAGTAGATACATGTTATATTATGATGAGGTAAAGACGGTTGGCATAGCAAATCTAGTTTTACCATTAAATTCTTCGCAATGAACTTCTAGTGAGTTTTGGAAGCTGTATGTTTCATGATCATTAGTTGTAATTTTCTGGGGAGTGGCTCATTGTGATTTATATCATTCATCATAGTTCATATTACATCAGTTGTTTTTGGCCACGATAGGCTCTGGGTTTGTTGCTCTCTTCATCTGTTGTGAAGCTGTGTAACAGTGAGGACACCTTTTGTAGGTTGCTCTCCCTTTTTTGCACTTTTATATATTCTTTGTGATTTACAAAATCTACGTATGTGTTTACCAACTGAACAATAAATTTGATAATTCATTTTTCTATCGCATTTGTCTCTTCAGTTAATTTACTGTATGTCTATCCAATGAATTTCAGCGTCAAGTTCCAAATATTTAAGTTTACTTTCTGATGGTGCTGCTCTTTCCCTTCCTTGCTGCCGATGAAAATTTGGTAGCCAATTAGCTTGTTCCATCATGTTCGGTTATAACTTGGAAGATTTGGGATTCTAGATCGCACGATTTGACTTTTCCCTGGTTATCATCTTGAGTGTGTTGCAAGATCTTGCAAAATCCAAGTTAAATTCACAGGAGAATGGTTCTCATATCTTTCCTATAACTGAAAGAAGATTTTATGTAGGCTTAATAGAAAATGCAATGTGTTTCCTTAAACATGATGGATCAGTCAACGATACAATGCTTCTATCTCTGATACATGCTTCCCAATTTGAATGTTCAAAATTGCTGCTTCTTCTGTCATAATTTGTCGCCTCATTTGGCTCATTGGTACTTAGAAACGATTCTCATTTTTTGCTTGTATCAGATGTACAATGGCTTCTCTATTGCAAGAATTGTCTTTTCATCTTTAAGTTGTTTAACTCGATTCCTGTAGTGTATAGGCATTTCTGGTTGTGGGTTTGGCCCAAAATTAATATTCATTTTCTCTGGGCAGTTCTTTATAGGTTTCTCAGATCTCCTATCTTGCTTTTAACATATCAGCCATTTTGCTCTCTTCCTTCGGTTTTTGAGAAGCAAATAAAGCGATATACGAAAGGTAGATCAGTCTTTCTTGATTCTCCTTCCTTTAAAATCTTCAACGTCCAATATTTCCTTCTTCTTCTTGTTCAGAAATTCAAAGAAAGATTGTTATTATGATCAGTTTCGCATATTGGTCGATATATACTTTATACCTAGACAATTTGGTTCCCTAATTTTGATTTGCTAGTCTTGAAAAATTTAGTTCATTACCAAAACATCCTATATGGTACCAAAAAAATCTTCAAATAAATCGTTTCATTTTCTCTAAAATCAAGATAAATCAAATTCTACATTAATTTGCTTTTACATTCTCCATCCAATTTCTCTGTTCTTTGTTTAATAAAGAAGGTATTCATTAAAGGATATCATTTTTGTCTGGGTACTCTCTGAATTTCTCTAGCAGTATAACTACACTAGCAAGTGAGTTTTATGGAAAATGCAAATGCTGCCTGCAATTTTCTTTACACTGTATAAGTAAATAAATATGTGCTAATATCAGTAACTTTGAAATTGACAAAAAGAAAGAAAGAAAGAAAAAAAAAGAATCCTCAAAAAATCAGTATTACAGCTAAACCATATATACTTTCTTGTGGTGAGAATGATCTGTATTTTCATGTCTCAAATATATGTTAAATTCGTATATAATAATATTTTAATTATAAAAAATTTGATAAAAAATAAGATAGGATTTAAATCAATATATGAGTTCATTAAATGAGTGATGAGAAGGTATTTATTAAAAATCATGACCTGTCCTTAATTGTAAAGATTACAGTATAAATACTTTAAAAATAGTATTTATTTCTTGAATATGGTTGTTGAGCATTTAATACAGATACAAATAGCCCCCCTCCTGTATCCTAACAGTTTAAATTTGTCATATAAACTCAAATTAAAAAAAAAAAAAAGAGAGAACTAAAAATCTGATAACCTAACCTTAGAAAAACAGCTTTCAAATAGCAGCCAAACAATTATAAAAACATGCAAAAGAACTTTTTTAAGTTTTAAAAATGCTAATCTAGATGCCTTTCTTACCAGTCTCTAAGCAGTTCTTCACCCTTTAATCTAGCCCATTACAGAAAAACACTTTTACTACAACAATTTCCAAAAATAAAAAAAAAGAAAAAAGAAAAAAAGAAAGAACATAACTTCAACCTTGAAAAAGCTAATTTCCATAGCTTGACCAAACAAGTTATAAATGTTTCACAACCATTCAATTGAAAAAACAGGTAATCTGCAATTTCATTTTCATACGAAACAGAAAACAGGAAAACTTTTTTGTAACGCAAACTTTCATATAGCGGCTAAACAGAAACCTCATGGACTTTGCGTTGTTACTGTGTACTAAAATTCTAAGTAAGAATTGAAACTCAACATTACAGAGCAGTCTCAGACATAATTCGGGGCTTAGAACCTTTGCGCGCAGGAGCTAAAAACTTGGAGTTCTTGTACCATTTTAATTCCAGAAGGGATTTATATCTCTGAAATGGTCGTTGTTTTCATCACTTTTCAGTGTGTGGGACTATGGATTTTGCTGTCAAAATGAGATGTGGTTGACGGCCTGCTCTTACTGTCATTTCTGGTGGAAGAAGATGTCACATCTCTGCCCGCTGTCCAGTCAGGATCCTTGTTACCGGGCTACGTCGGACTCGAAATAGAAAACCCCCATCCCCCGCAGGAATAGAAGGTGAGATTGAAGATAGAGATTTGAAAAATGCATGGCGATATCTGTCAGGATTAACAAAAAAATTATCCAGCAGCACATCAGATTTGGTCTCTCTCTGGTGGAAGATGGCTCTTTTTCTTTTACAACTAAAAAAAAAGTCCAATAACTCCTCACTAAAAACAATTTTTAGACCCGAATCTCATGGCTAATAGAAGATAATTAATACTAAGCAAATTAAACAAACTTACTGTTTCCCGTCCGCAGCCAGTTTGAGAATTTGGTTCCCAGTCTGATGAGCTCACATCACCACTAAAGTAGGAGAAATAATTCACTTATGACGATATATATTCTTTTAGTGGACTAAAAGTTGGCCTCTTGACACTGGAATAGTCAGCATTAGTTGAAGAACTGATCTGTGCAAAGGATTTCAGCTGCTGGTTTAATCGTGCTCTGAAGATTTTGAGCAGTGTAAAAAAAAAAAAAAAAAAAAAACCACATAAAAAGTACATTCTATGAAAATACATCATCGTTATAAATACCATTTGAGGCAAAGTTCAGTTTAGTATCCACACCTTTCTCACGGAATTCCTTGTTAGGATATCGAACAGCAAGATCATGGAAGCGATATCCACTTGCTTGGGTTCCTGTCATAATTTTTCACTATCTTTAGATTGTTGTCACAGACAATTTCTCTTGTACGCTAATAGCACTAAGCCATCCAATAATTAAAAAGCTGCAATTAATTCACCGACTCTTACCACATTCATCCAATGCATTTCCCTACGAATTCATCATCCGTTTCATTTGCATTCTCATATTGAGCTGCTTCATTTGCTTCAGCAGAAATCACACATGAACCTGCTATGGGGACACCCAAATGATGAAAAATATCTGGGGCAGGGGCAGTGACAGGAGAATCTGCAGCAGTGGAAGATGTGCGCTGAGCTCCATAGCTGCCTGGATTTGCGATTACAGACTAAGTGAATCTTTGCTGCCTCAGAGGAGAAAGTTGAATGCGCATCGGCAACACTCCTTGAGTGGCCATCATTTGCAAATTTCGAAGATGTCCTGACACTCACTTCATTGTTATTTTACATCAATGCAAGAAAATTAAAATTGATCAACCTTACCATCATACAGTTTAAGAATAATGTCAAGGTGATTAATATGTTAAACTACTGAAACTAAAATATATACCTCCAGCGTCTCAGATCTAACAGATAATCTAGCCTCCGAGGATCGAATATGTTTTTGTGATGAAGGTGATAGAATAGCTGTACCTGAAGAAGTTCACTTCTAAGATGAGCCAATAAATGTTAGTTTCAAAAGAAGGTGATAGAAATAACCTTATGGACATACAATTTAAGAACATCAAAGCAATTAACAAGGTTAACTACTTATTGAAACTTAACTTTTACCTTTAGCATCTCATATATAACAGATGATTTATTAAACATATTTCTACAATGAGGGCGATAAAACAAGCCTGTCACTTTTTGAGGCAGATTGTCCAGTTCACAGTGGGGGTCACTACACAAGAGAGGACAAGTGAAGTGATCCTCGAGACAAATAAATTGGAACATCAACGAGCTGAACCTTTGTCAGATTCGACTCTAAATACAAAGTTTGAACATCAACCATAAAAGTAGAAATTTTCTGAAGAAATATAACTGGCAAAACAGGCTATTTAAAGAGTAATTTGTAGCATTTAGACACATAGGCAATAGGAGAATAAGATTTAGAAAAATGACAAACAAATGGAAAAACAAGAGAAGGAACAATTGTGTGCTTCAAGATTGCATCTGCCATCTCTTTCTACAGTGAAATATTGTAACATTGCACATTATTATCAACTATAAAATCAGTCAAAATGAGTGATCAGAACTGCTCAAAGAGAATCAAAATAGAATAAAATCAAAACTTCTGCTAGATTGAAATTTTCTTTAATCAAAACATATATACAGAATTATCAATTCAAAATATAAGCTCTAACCATTAAGCCCAACTTGAACACTCGCAATACATAGAACAAAATCAATATTTGAACTTTTATGGCATTCCCCCAATTTCAAAGCTATAGGAGTTGGTGATTTTCATTAAACAACTACCAGATCATTCATAAAATTTATCACAACATAGTGCAAGCCACACACAAATGCCAAATTCACAAACCTTAATTTATGTACTTAAAAGTGTTTCTTGGATGCCTATGAATATGGTCGCCTGTGGGCACCATGCTTGAATGATAAATGCAGTGGCCGCAGCAGCTAAGAAATGAAAGCAACTTTCGTGCACCATTCATCCTCAACTGACCAGATGAAGGAAAGATGGTTGTCTGAAAATACCACAGCACGAGCATCAAAATGAAAGAAATATGAAGCAAAACAAGGAAGATAGAAACAGATGTCTCACAAAGTCCATATAACCGAAGATGTAGAGTATCTGCACCCGGACAGAAAGACCCTATGAAGCTTCATTGTTTCCTGGAGTTGGCTTTGGGATCTTCCTGCGGCCTAGAAGGAACGGGAGTAACTCGTCCCTGGGAGTCGGAATGTTCGAGACTATAGGTCCGATTGAGGCAAGATAATATGATTGAAGGCGAGTTTCTATTCGGCAATCTATAACGTAGAGCATAGCATGTACAGGTGAAAAAAGGAAGAATAAATAAATGTTACCTAGCATAATATTTTCATGTAAGTTCAAATTTTTTTTTTTGTTTTGGTATATTTGAATTGTATATCAATTTATTTTCGTTCTCTTTAGACTCTATTTAGCTTTTGACCAGATGAACGGCTATGGTAGCTCATCTAATGATCCACAACCCATTACCCCAGGGATTAGGGGTAGTAGCTAATTTACGCTGTTCATTTAGACTTCATTTTACTTGATTATTTGCTGTTGGAAGCTACAGTGTTAAAGGCTCTTGTCAGCAGCAACTTTTTTCTGGGTATATTTGAGGTGGAAGATACACATGTCATACACACACGCAATACTGGTTGAACTTTGAAGAAAAAAATAAAGATAAAGATAAAAAGCTAAAACTGTGAAATTTATTTATTAAAATTATATTATTAATTGTGAACGGCAATAATGAAAATTTCAAAAGGAGATATTTTAGTGAATAAAAACATACCATTTTATTATGTATGTGTTGAATAATTGTATTGAGGTCACCCTCCCAAAACCTTTCATACTGTCGTCTTTGTTTTAGCCATACTTGCTGTAACTTTGATGTGCTTAAGACTCCTTCAAAAAAAATCTTCGTACTGGGACATTCTTCCACATTCAACACTTTTAGAGATGGGAATTTAAAGGTGTACTTTCCTGAGGAGAAACTTGTGAGACTTTTAAGACAAAAAAGAGATAACTCCTCCAATTTGTTGAAAACAATCTCATCTTCTAATTCATCTCTCTCGTTGGCTACTACATGAGTCATCATCATACATTCACCTATCTTCAAAGTTTTGAGTCGCTTCAGACTTTTGGCTGTCGAAGATATTAACAAGCTTCTCATTTGTTTGCAGTGACGTACATGCAGAGCTGTTAGATTTTGGAAAGATATTGAGCATGACACTAGATTGATCAAGTTGTGACAATGTACTACTGCCAGAATTTCAAGATTTTGAAGAGTTAAGTTCAGCTTGGAATCAAAAAGTCCGAGTAGAAATAATTTTTTCAGCTGTACCAAATTCCCGAAATGATTTGAGGGTAACACACTGTCTGAACTTGGGTAATTATGTACTAGTGTAAGTGATTCCAAATTGGAACAGCTTTCCAGCAAACCGAGTGCGAAAGGACCTGATTCGTATTTTATGATTTGAAGAGTTTTAAGTTTGCCAAAAAGGTTTGGAAAGTGGCTGAGCCATGTCATCATGATGTCGTCGGTTATTTCCAACACTTCCAATCTAGAGAAGATCTGCAAACCAATCATACAGAAATTAAAGCAAACTGAACTTGATGTTTCCATTCGACAAATATATATATATATATATATACACACACACACACACATATATATGTATATATAATGATAATATTACCATTAAATTGGATTATTATATTTCATTCTTCTACCCTCCTAAATTTTGGAACAAGTAGGAAGTCCTAGAAATTAACACTACCCTTTTTATCATTTTTTGTCCCTTCAACTGCCTTTAAATCCTGAGAGAGGATAAGTTATTAGGTTTACCACCTCAGCACAGTCGTATGGTATGCTTGTCTCAACAAATGAATATATATCAAATTTAATTGGATAGTAAAGCTTACTAGTCTCTTGCTTCTCTATTTTCTCAACGACCCATGATTATTTATCGTCACTTAATTAGGCTTACTAAATTAAATGAACAAAATGATTTGGTGAGTGTCCTATATAAGTCTTTTTCATCTCTTCCTAACTATTTTAGGGGGTTTGTAAACAACCTTCTATGAGAAGGATTTCTGATATTGTGACCGAAATCTTAAAAAATTAATTTGTTTAGTAGCAGATTTTCTAAAAAGAAAGAATTTTAAATTGGACCGGATAAAAAATTGAGTAATTTTTCAATAGCTCCTCGTATTTACTTAATCGTCCCCACCTCAACTATACTTAAGTTAAAATTATAATCCCAAAATTTATATTTAACTAAAATATAAACTATAATTGTTCATATGTTAAAAAATAAAAAAGAAGAGTATCATACCTTTTCAACCAAACAGACAGAATGTTGAGCTGATAAATCAAGTTGACCCTCACCGCCAGTCTTTCCTAAGGACAACACCTTTATTTTTTCACAGCCATATGGTATCAAACTTTTCAAAACAGGCCACTCCGACGTATGTACCCCGGGGTAAAGAGTAGTTAGCTCTGGTAGATTGGTGAGTGCTAGAGAGGTTACCTTTTTGAAGATAAACCTTGTAGTACTTGCTTCAACATGCCCTACCTTGGCAGCAATCACCTCCAATAATCTACAATCATTTATCTTAAGCTTTTCTGGTTGCAAAAGACTCTTACCAATGAAGGCTGGAAATATATATTTTCAAACTTTCACATCTGGAAACACTCACTTTCTGTAATTGAAATTTTCTTATAATATGTGTTTCTTCAAAATTTAACCCCCGGAGTCCAAATATCTCTTCTAGACAAAGACAGTCACGAACTGATAGTGATTCTAGTCTTGAATATATTTCAAGCATATTAGATGGAAAAAGAGTCGGCAACTTATCACATCCTTCAACTTCGATTAATTTTAGTTTGCCAAAGGCATTGTTAGGAAGTTTGCTGTGCCATATCATCTCCAAGTTATTGACATTAGAAATTTGTAGTTCCTCCAGAACAGGGAAGGCAACCTGTAGTATTCACGCAGAAAATATATTTATCCAAAAACATAAAGAGAATTATTAGAAACTTATAAGACACATGCAAGATGGGAAATATAAATTAGTGTTCTACCATTTCATTGAAGAAAGGTGAACATTGAGTCTCCACTGTGTTCCTTTGCTCAACTTCTTTGCCGACTGTTACGTCTACGCTTCTTCTTTTCAAGACAAAAGCCTTCAATTTAGGGCATTCCTTTACTTGGAGTTGTTTCAAGGAAGAAAATTGAATATAATTTTCTGAACAGAACCTCGAGAGATTTTCAAGATCTTCAAGTTTTAGGAAGTCTAATTTAGGGAAGACTACGTCCTTCCTGTCTTCTTCCCTCAACTGTTCCATGAATATTATCTCTTTTAGAAGTGGATAGTTGCATATCTCAAGGTGTTGGAGCCGTAGAATTCCTCTAACTGCAGAAGATGAAAATAGATATTGTGAATTACGACAGCTTCCACTACTAGGCGTGCTAAATTCTGAAAGGAAGTAGACATTGTTGGATGCTGGTTCTGCCAAATCTTCTCAAAATTAATTCCAGACACTTACAATACCTCCAAGTTGGGCAACATAACCTGCAAACAAAATCAATAAATCTTCTTTCATTCATATTTAAGAAGTACTAATTATTTTTTATGTTGGATAGATGACATGCCAGAAAAGGAATAAGAATGTCTCTACAGAAAAGTACGTACAAGCTGTAAACATCGAACTTCTCTTCATGTAAAAATTTTATAGCCTAGTGCCCACTACATTTTAATAAGAAACTATTTCCAATATCCTGAAAATTTTAAAATTGTAACCTATATCAAGCATGTAATAAGTTCACAGTCATTTGAAAGGATTATTACTTAGGTACCGATCATGTTTATAATATAGGTTTATTCACCAAGGCTCAAGGAGCTTGTGATGTTTAGCAGCCTGAGGTTTAATTAGTTGACAATAACTTTGGTAATTAACACAAAGAAATGGAAGAAAAGAGATCCATAGCCATACTAAATATATGCACACATAAGCAAATATTCACATTGATGCATTTGATGAGTGCAATATACAACAATGGTGAGAAACATTGAAATGAAGGCCTCAACTCTTTGGATAGACTAATGATGTATGCAAGAACAAAACCAAGTGCGATTCGCTTTATGCATGATGGTGTTGCTCTGCGTATGAGATGCCCATTTCTAATTTTCCTGAGTATTATTTTCGTATATCTCAGAAAAATAAGGACAAGAAAAAGTAATCTAATGATAAATAACAAGATTACCAGTTCGTTGAAAAGTGCCATGGGAGTATCAACCTTCTTCTCCAAAATGACTTTGCTGCCCTTCTGTACGCTATGTTGTGACATGGAACTAGTTATCTTCACTTCAGAGCAGAAGCTAGTGAGCTGTGGGAGAGATTTTAATGTCAAGAAGCGTATATGACCAAACTCAAAATATCAATTACTTTGTCGGTATCGATGTTGATGCCGTTGTTGCTTTCAATTGTAAATATGTCTGCCATATTCTTGCATTCGGTCACTTCAATCGTTTGAAGTTGCGGAAGACTTTCGAAGACGGAGAGTGAGAATAAAATTTTCAATTTATCACATTTTTCTACCTTTATGGTATTTAATTTGCAAAACGACTGTGCATTAAGTGGACCACGACATATCTTCTCCAAGTTAAATATATTACTGAGAGACAACAACTCCATGTTATGGAAGGCCGAATCAGTTATCCACTCTATTGCGTCCAAAATACACAAAAAGTAGGAATTGTTTTGAACATGGAGATGCTTCAGTTTTTGAAAACCCTCCTCGGCTACTTCATAAAGAACATTCTTGTTGCTGTGCACCTCATCCAAAAACAGGACTTCGATCTTTAGCTGCGTGATAACCTCATCTGCTATCCAAATTTTAGTGTTCACCTTGAGTTTCAATGTTCTTGTGCCATCATACTTTCGAGACCAGACCCATTTATCTCCTATGTCTATTTTGTACCTTTCAAGCTTTTGAGAGAAGAAGCCGATTGGTATGAGGTTGGCATCTTTGATATGAATCTCCAAATTGGATAGATGAGACAAATGCTTCAACTCGTGCAGGCTAGCATTTCTCCTTTCAGTGTTGGATCCTTCATTGTCCCACTGTATGAAGGTATTACCCATATATAGTTCCTCCAGTTGGGATAAGCTAGAGATCACATTAGGTGGAATAAATTTTAGTTTGTAACAATTGCTCAAATCTAACAACTTGAGACAACTCAAGTCACCTATTTCTTTGGGCACTTGCTCAATATTAGAACTAATAAAACTAATTATTTCTAGTTTTTTCAGTTCTCCAATAATAGCTATGTCTCCCAACTCACTTTGATCTAGACAAAGTGTACGAAGGTTTCCTAGGCGACAAATGGAAGATGGAAGTGACAATAACCGTATTCCAGTCAAGTCTAAAACTTTTGGTTTGAACATACCAATAAAAAAGTTCTCATGGATTTTGAGAAATTCTCATGGATTTTGAGAAAAAAGTTCTTGCTCCAAATACTGAAATATTTAAGTTGTGAACATTCCAATCCGTCAGCAAGCTCACTAATGTTGCATTTATATAAATCTATATGGCAGTGCAGGTTTCTGGTATATCTTTATTTGGCCATCTTATTGATACAGTCTCATCTCTCTCCGTAAAGATGTCTCGGTCTCTGGATGCAATTGATAAGGTAACATCACTGTTGGGTGTACAACCAAAGTCCCACATTGGCTAGATATGGGAAAGATCATGGGTATATAAATATGGACAAGCATTCCATTGGTATGAGGCCTTTTGGGTAGAATCCAAAAACAAATCCATGAGGGCTTAGGCCCAAAGTGGACAATATCATACCAATGTGGAGTTTTGGGCTGTCCATGGAAACCCAACAAGTGGTATCAGAGCCTAGGCCCAGACTTAGTCAGGAGAATACGTGATGAAAATTCTCAGACCCAAACAAAAGGTGGTGAGCCCCCGGATCTGTGGTTGAGCTCTATTTGGAGACAAAGATAGAAGCAAGCTCTCGAGGTAGGAAGGCAGCCTCGATGAAGCAGCCGGATGGCTCTCGAGGTAGACAAAGGCCTCGATGAAGCATACAAATGAATAATCATTTGTGGGGAGGCTCGGGAAGAAAAAATGGTCCTTTGTTTGAGGGGGGGATTGTTGAGTGTGCAACCGAAGTCCCACATTGGCTAGATATGGGAAAGATCATGGGTATATAAATGTGGACAAGCATTCCATTGGTATGAGGCCTTTTGGGTAGAATCCAAAAACAAATCCATGAGGGCTTAGGCCCACAGTGGACAATATCATACCAATGTGGAGTTTTGGGCTGTCCATGGAAACCCAACAATCACTAACAACATCATGCATAGAAAATTCATCACCGTTTTCCCTGTAATCAAGCAACAAACAAGCGACTTTAAGTTTTTGCAATGATGAATATATCCTATTTCGTGCTTCTTCTACAGTACTGTTAATGTCTTGAATGTTAGGAGATTGAACACTCCCACCGCAGCTCAAATAAAAGACAAGAAACAAATTATTATGTTAGAAATAATAATTTGGATGGCACTGCCCTCCACAATAAATAAAATAGCTCACTACAAGAAAAAAGCAAATATATGTCACCGTCAAATATGATAATAGTTGACCGTTGGTCAAACAGTCAAATATCCACTACAGTATTATTTGACTCTTACGAAACAGTCAAGTTTTTATACCTTTGGATTCAAATTTTAGGCCTTATTTGACGGTTTATTGAAGAAATATTTGACATTAACCGTCAAATATGACAAAAGTAACGGTCAAAATTTTCAAATTTTGTTAATAATATTTGACAGTAACCGTCAAATATTTTGATTCCAACGGTCGAATTTTTCAATATTTGACTGCTTATAACCGTCAAGTATTTTGCAGTCGTCAAGTTTTACGAAATTTTTTCCATATTTGATTGCTTTTGACCGTCAAGTATGTGAGCATAGAATAATATTTGACCCTTGTTGACAGACAAATATTATTAATTTAATACTTGACCCTTTCGATACTGTCAAGTATGGTAAATATTTTGGCTCATATTTGACTCTTTATGAAACATATTTGATTGCTTTTGACCATCAAGTATGTAAGCTATTTTACAGTCAAATATTATTACCTTAAATATTTGAAATTTTGAACTTGGTTTCGAACTTGGTGAGACCTTGAAATTTTGAACTTGGTTTTAGGTTTACGAAATTTATAGATGAATAAATTAAATCTGAATTATAGTCTATCAGACATAACTATATTCTATCAACATTAAAAAACCATATTTAAATCCCAATAAATCCCAACACAAAATTGAACAATTATAGGTAGATCAAGGTTGAGATTTTACCATGGACAAAAATATTTTCACTAGCATAAATTATGCTTCTTAACATGAGTTTATAATTTTCAATTTGTGGAGGGCTAGGAATTCCAAATCAAGATCACTACTTGAAGACATTGAAAGTAAAATTGTATTACAAATAATCCTGAATTTCATAAGATTAATGTATAAAAGTTTCTACATGATAAATGGGAAACATGTGACTGCAGTAGCGAAATTAACTAGCGTATCTGGATGATGCTGAGGTCTTTCAGCTTTGCAAAAGAAATACCTGAATGGCAAAGATTAAAAGTTCACCAATGGAGAAAAGAGCAAGGAAACCATACATGCTCTTGAAAAAAAAGGCACCAAAGCAAAATATTGCCCCAGTAAATGTAGTTGCTGCAAGCTGCAAAAAAGCCCAAATAAGAGTTTAGTCCAACAAATTCCAAAAACCATTGTCATGTGAGTTGAATAAGCAAAGCAAGTCAAATGTACCAAAAGGCCCCAAAGAATTCAATTAACATAAAGCTCCTAGACGTTTCTATCTTATTTTAAGTAATTTATACGGCTGAACAAACAAAAATCATTGCAGACGTACTCAGTTAGACCTAAATGTTCAACTTTATTAACAAAAATCACTTATTAATTTTATTTGTTCTTTTGATATCGCCTGATTAATTTTAGAACAGCAACACTTAATGTATAAAAGATTCAATCCTTCCAAAACTCAATACATTGAGCAATTTATCAGAAACTTCAATTACTTCAGGTGATCAATGATGTTTTCTAAACCAGAATATGCCACTATAAGTAGCAAACCTTAGTACATTGTTTGCTGCACAAACCCTTCAATTCCAAAAAAATTATTATTATTATTATTATTATTTGGTCATTCTTCACCCATCTGTATGCAATTAATGTTTTACAAACAGGTCATTTTAGTTCAATCTTACATTTAAATGAGCTAAACCATAAAAAGAACCAACTCATTAAGAAAGCAAGTAACCATACAAGGGGCTACATCAAATATTGATTTTCTTTCACATATATGAAAATGAGCCTGCACCCCTACACACGGTCTTAACAGTTGTTTGTAACATAATTCAGAGCTACAAGCAACATAATTCAGAGCAGCCATCTTTACATAATTCAGAGCTACAAGCAACATAACAGGTTTATGGTTGACAATCAGGATATATTCCAGAGCAGCCAGAAAATGGAACACTAGGGTACATCTATTAATACAGTGGGTCTGACATTTGAAACATCAATTGAAGAACTAGAACTGTGTAATAGTCGTGACCAAAAGTATCAGATCGTTCAGTGGAAAGATATTCACATAAGAGAAAGAAATGGACAAAAAAGCTAATCAACAATTGAGCGTAAATAAGCATTGTATTATGTTATTCGTGTATGCACAATATCCTAAAATGGGTAGAATATAACTATGTTCTAGCAACGCATAGCATAAATCCCCATAAAAGAAAAGCCTCAAATTTAAAATAAACAACAATTGTGTTACGATAGAAACCACCAGAGCATGAATCAACACAAATCCTTGAGAAATTATATGCCCATCAATCAAGGTCTATTAGATATCCAAATTGCAACAAAACGTCCAATCAGCAAGCCCCAAAGTAAGATCAAAACATGACCCATATTACATGCACCCAATTTCAGTAAATATCACAATGCAAGCAACGAAACCAATCAAATAACAAAGTAAGAAACAGACCACAAACATAAACCATATCAACTGAATTTTACTAAAAAATTGAAAATGCTATCCTAATAAGCAATGATCCAGAATCATCAACCAATCGAAAAATCAAGTTAGCAAGGTCAGGTAAGTTGAAAAGGAAAGAGCAAGAAAGAGAGGAGGGACTTACAACTGGGTAGCTTCGAGCTTTTTCCTCCTAGTGTCAAATTTTGAAGCTTTCAATTAAAGTACACCCTATTAAATAATAATCAATCAAAATAAATTACATAGAATCCATTCCTCTCCCAAACAAAACAATTTCTTTATAATAATCTATCCTAAGAAATCTACTAGACACCACCATCTCAAATCTGAAATTTCTTTCTTCCCTTCTTTTTAGTTTTTTTTTCATTAATTTCAACAAAAAAAGAGTTAACTGATTCCTCTTTCATTTTATTTCATTTTTAAATTTCGATTTATATGATGACACAAGATCTGTGACAGCCACAGAAGTTCCCAGCAAAGTGAGTAATCAAAAATATACTAATCAAAGACGATAAAGTAAATAAAAATATACTTTATCTACTTACTTAACAGATGGTAATATTAATGATTATGTTTACATAGTTTTACATATATTCTGGGATCTAGGAGTTTCTATTATGAGAAGATATTGATGGATATATTTTAAAATTGGGAGTTTTAAGTGCATCACCACACTGTATTAATGACAATATAGACCAATTTCCTAAGTGTCAATGAATGTTAACATACTACCCACACAGATGAGCACCTCAAGGAAATGGTCAAAAGTGAAAAAAGCAGAAATTTAGTCAATAATCAACAACTATTTAGTCAAATCTATCCAAACAATGACATACAAAATAACATAAAAAAATTCATTAATCAAGGACTTTATGCAATACGATTATAGAATATAAAGAACGAATGCAATTTTGGAAATTTAACTACTATTTTCCTACAGTTTCATAGCAATCAAATAGAGTGAAAACATCAAAGCTAGAAACCATAATAACAACAACAACTCAAACAATACAAGGACACTCTCTTTTGCTTTTGATTGATTACGTAATAATAAAACTAAAAGAATCACGCCTTCCTCTATTTGATTATTTGCATAAAAGTAAATAAATTTGCACATCATATCATTAATTTATTCATTTACAAACAAACTGAAAGTGATTTTTTAATACAAGTCTATTGCTTGGTTGTTCATGGGCCCAAAGAAACTATGCTTATAGATTACACCAGAACACAATTACAACACAAAAAATAGTATAAACATAAAAATTAAAAAAAAAAATAGGCACCTCACATAAGATACACAACCAAATAACCCAAAAACCCCCTGAAAAAATTTAATAGAAGTAAAAATAAATGCATGCATGTAAAGAGAACAAGCATTACCGATATAAATTTGAAATTTTGCTACATACCCATTTGAGATCGTGTGGAACCCACATGAGAAAGGTAATCAAAGAAATGAACACCAATTTTAAAGAAGTGTTAAATAGTGAACACACATCAATTTATGTTAATGCAAAATAACTTCTAATTGAAGCATACAAACTACTCAAAAACATAACCCAGATAGAAATATGAAAAGAAAACTCCCAGCCCCCATCCAAAGCATTCAAAAACGAAAAACCCAAAACAAAAAACACACAGCCCCTACTTAAAGCATGAACCCGTTCAAAGAACCAACCCCTGCCCTCATGCCCATAAAAACAGTCACCTCTCCACCAAAAAAATACAATCGAAATAAAAAAAGATACGAGAAATTAAAGAGATTAGCCACTGAACTTGAGAAATCAAACAAGCAATTCATTTATCACCCGATATAAGAAACATAAATTAGTACAACATATCATAATATACATTCTGGATACAAAAATATTATTGGTTTTAAAAGAGGTTTTATAAAGAAGGAAATTAACGAATTGTATCCAGAAAGATGAAGCAGAACATGTACAGAAGATAGGAAAATTAGCTATGTAGGTTATAAAATCAACAAAATGGAAGGAATTTCTTAAAATGACTTCAAAAAACACAATGAATCTACTTTAATACTTAAATAAAACTAATCCAGACTTCTTAAATTGTAAGCGAGAGCTATGAAGAGCAACTTACCTTATTGTAGATTTCGAGAAATGACACATGGAGTAAGAACTCTTTTCCAGGTGCCTGAAGTCAAACGATGTTAGTGTTCTAAACTTATTCATGAAAGTATAAAAAAGTAAAAAGGAATATACAACAAGACCAGGCAAGAAAATCAGTTTTTTGACAAAATAAAAATGTTTAACTCCTAACTCTCCTAAACCAAAAAGCTCAATTTTTTCTTACTCTCACGTCTAGCCTCAAGTGAAGAATAATAAAATAAAATAAAGAACAACAAAAACTTGGCAAAAACTACCAAATCAAGCAAACACAACCTAGTTTCCAACAATAAAGTAGACAAAAAAACAAATAAAAATGGAGACGAAGAGAGATCAAATCCAGAGACGAGCAGAGATAGAGAAAGGCAAGAGAGACACAGAGAGAGAGTAACTTGGTAAAAGAGAAACAAGGAAATGATTTGGGAACGAGAAGGAAGAATGCAAAGATAAAAGATAGAGATCCAAGCAGATGTAAGAAGGAAAAACTGTAGAAGAAAGAAAGAAAGAAGTTTGTAAAAAATAATCAAATCAATTGAAATGAACAACAAAATCACTTACTAATTAGCTGTGCTGACTGAGCAGAGAGAGGGCACGCAGTAACTAACCGATGATCGGTGACTGAGCAGCGAGCAACTGAGCGGCAAAAGGGTTTGTCAGAGTGTTTCGAGTGACAGAATGATGAGAGTGATACAGAATGATGAGAGTGATGAGGGAGAGAACGGGCTAGGGCAAACAAGAGGGATTCTGTGAAAGTGATGAGAGTGATGAGGTAGAGAGGGCACACAACAACTGAGCAGAGAGAGGGCACACAACAACTGTCACAAAAATAAGAAAGAAAAAATAACCCACTACACCAGGAAAATCAAAGAGATTGGAGAGCGAGAGAACAAACAATATTTAATTAATTAAAAAATAATTTCAATATCATGTCTTCCCAAATCAATCTAACATTCGCTTTTCTTCAATTTCCTCAACAACATACAACACAACCACAAGCCAGAGAAACTATAATTTCCTCCAGCCATAACCACAGAAAAACACAACACCTAGCACAAGACTTAAAACATAGAAAGCAGGTGGCCAGTGGGGGAGTGGGCAGTGGAGCTTCCTTTAGGGCTTTCAGGCTATTCTGCTTGTAAAGATACTGTAATTGCCAGGGAGGATATGCCTAGATAAAAAATTGGGGAATAGCATTGTCAAGGACATGATAGGGAAGGAACTTCTTGGAGGGGTTGCTCAACTTCCATCTTAAATCAATAAATCAGTTTATCTTCCAAGAAGGCTTCATGCCATTTCTTTATCTGATGTTCTATTTCAGTTTGATTTCAACAAAAATTCAAGATTAGAGTCTATCAGTCCTCCTAATTTTAGTCCTCAAAGTATCAAAGTGAATTCAACAAAAAAATTTCAATCCAAGAGTAAATCTTTTGCTCATTTTGGTTGCAGGAAGTTGCTGTAAAAAAATAAAAATAAAAAAATCATCAGGTGATCAAGTTCTTAGACAACGGATTTGCATTGAAAGAACTTGGATGGGTATCTTTTTTCCTTGGAATAGAAGTGGGGAGACACGACAGTTATCTTCATCTATCCCAATCAAAGTATATCATGGATTTGTTGAAAAAGAGTAAGATGGACACCTGCAAAAGCAGCTTTATGCCAATGAGCACTGGGAGCAAATTCACCAAGATTGGAGGTGAGCCTTTTCAAGATGCAACACAATATAGAAGCACCGTTGGAGCCTCACAGTACGTGACAATCACCAGACCTGAAATTGCTTTCTCTGTTAATACAATATTTTTTCATATATAGCACAGTGATCTCCAAAAAAAAACCTGCTATTTATATACAACAAATGAGTTTTTGATGGTTAAATTAACTAATAATTTGACCTATAATTTGGTGATTAAATATTTCAAATATTCATTTATTTTTTATCTAATAAAATCTTTTCCAATTTTTTCTCAGTGTCTTATATGCTCCCCCACTCGCAATTTCATGCTTCTTGGAATTTTAGAAAGAAAAGAAAATAAAAATTAAATTAAACCTTGGTATAAACTTAGATGTTTTTAGTAACACATTCAGCCAAAAGATGTTTCCAATTTCGTATGCTGTGCATATTGCTACCATGATTAGACATGGAAGCTCTTCTTAATAATATCAGTCTGAAACCAGAATTTCATTTTGTTAGAGAGGTAGTAGATATCGATTCATATATAGAATTTTTTTCCTCTCGCACAATATATATTTTGCTACTGATCTATATATCATCCTGATGAAATTTATAAACATGCAAGTGAGAGTAATCTTCATCGAAATTAATGCAAAATGATCAGAAATGCTTATGAAAGTATATTTTGTATTTTCTAGTACTATCTCCTATGTCCATCTATGATGCCTAAAAGGAATATTTCAAGAGAAATTTAGAAAAGAAGAATGGTTCGGGAATATAATGAACTAAACAATAAAAAAAGAAAAAGCTTACTTTTGAGTTTTGAAAGACTCATGTATCCAATGTTTCACTTAATCTCCCACTACCAAAAGATTCATAAAGCTGGTGTGCACAAGAATAAGTTATGCACATTCATTTAATCTATTTAAAAAAAATTCTAAAGAATACACAC
Source organism: Boswellia sacra (assembly GCA_013180625.2). NCBI lineage: Eukaryota > Viridiplantae > Streptophyta > Magnoliopsida > Sapindales > Burseraceae > Boswellia > Boswellia sacra. The sequence continues at coordinate 147,541 of SNVD02006824.1, read as the reverse complement.
TTAAAAAACAAGGGTTATAACATCAGATCGATAATGGCACGTTATGTTATACATATGATCAACAGGTGCTTCAAGAAGATCTTTTCTAAATTATTTCATATCAAAAAATATAAAATTATTTCTTTCCCATCCATCATAGCTTACTTGACTTTTCTCTTTTCTTAAGGTTTTCTTCACCTAATCGACCATAGACTATTCAATAGTTTTCTAAAGGTAAATCTTTGAAAGTTGATCTAAATCTTTTGTTAACCTTCTTTATTGCAAAAGAATAAATAAACAAATAAATAAAACTAAATCAAAATTAACCATTAATTTAGAGAAAGTTTAAAACACTGCTGAGGGAGACAAGATAAATCAGCAACTGTGCAGCACATTTGCTGATTTGTCATTTCTTCTTGGCAACAGCCCATTGCACGTTGAAAAGCCCCCCTGTTGTTTGGATTTTCTCACTGCATTCTCTTTTGAATAACCTTTAATCTACGCATGCTAATAAAACATGAGCATACTCTTTTGATTAAGTTTTAATCTACGCATGCTAATAAAAGACTTGTCATATCGATAGAGCTAACACCGAGTTACAAACTAAAGCTGAGTTGCCAAGCGCTTAGCCAACTTAACAACAACATTCTTTTTATGATTTTTGATAATTTATCTTGAACAGATTCTGTTTGTATCTTATGACTATACTTGACTGATTATGATTTTTGATAATTTATCTTGAAAAGATTATATATGTTCGTCTCTTATGATTATACTTGACTAATTAAACAACAAAAAAAATATAGATTTTACTAAAATTAAAAGAAACTTCTGAAAGACTCATGCGAGGATTTGAATCTACCATCATTAAGTTACAACACTTTAATATCATGTTAAGTTTATTACTTTTTTTTTTTAAAATAAAGCTAACGTGAGCTTAACTTTAATATATATTCTCTGGTACAATTCACTCCCACAGGAAATGCCTGGAAGACATAGCATATAATTTTATTGCAGTTTGTATTTTCACTAGCTTAGCTAGTTTCATGATCTTAAAATCAACAAGCTCCCCGTTTACTGAACAGATTCTAATTAATTTCTACAAACTCTCTTTAATAGCCACATTGTTTGAAAAAATTGCCATGAAATTTAAATAAGCATACAAAAAAGATCGATGCCTTCGCCTTCGATGGGATTTTTGTTGATCTAAATGTGACAGACGATTGGTCTCTTATAATTCTCGGAAATGTTGTTTATGGAACTAATAATTCTCTTAATTTATAATTTCTTTCTTTCAATTTATGTAGTAAATTCTTACAATTAATTATGAAATTTGAAAGTACTGATGATTAAAATCCAAGAATATACGGTACAAAGATACAATTTCTTATTTCTTATATAACTGTGACTCTCCCCAACAACAACTACAAAAATTTATTTTTAGAAGTTAAAATATTAATTTTAATCTTTACCTAAAAGCTTAAGAGCAAGTGATTTTTCAGCATAATATCAAGCTTCTTTTAAGTCAATAGATTTCTTAGACACATTTTTATGAAAGAAACAAAATTTATTAATTGTTAGTTCTTTAAATCGACAAAGTAGTTGATGAAGCGGAAGGGAAAGATAAAGAAGTCTTCTAACATGTAAAGTTTTGGACATATCAAATCCACGATTAAAAAAAAAAACTTCCAATTTCCTATCATAAATCAAGAAAACTCAAAGCTAAAAACATACAACACCAGAAATTCAATTCAATTACTTGTCAAAAACACTAAAAAGCATATAGATTCAATCACCAATCATAAACCCAAAAAATTCAAAGCCCCTACAAATCAAAACCAACAAATTTAAACCCCACGCACTGCAATTGCACAATCAAAGCCGTGTAACCCAGCACACAACTAGAATCTCCTCAACCCTCTTTCAACGCGACCGCATAGCCAGAAGCCCCAAATCCCTGTTTACCCATATAAAAGCAATCGCATTCAAGTGAGAGGAAAGTGAAAACAAAGCAATAAAGATCAACTACAAGTTAATAAAGATGTTAAAACTTTGTGAAATAGGTATTGAAGTACGTACCTAACGGTGGTCGTTCTTCCGATATTTGGAGAGTAGGCAAGTTCGCGGCAGCGGAGCAGCGGTGTTTGCTTCAACTGGATGATTGATTTCTGCCAAATCGATGAGGAACCGATCGATGGAGCAGCACGCGGCTAGGGTTCGAATTCGATTGACTATTTCTGCCAAATCAATGAGGGACCGGTTGCAAAACAGATGGAAGCGGGAATAATGAAATAGAAACGGGATCCGGTGAATGACCAAGGGAGAGAATCAGATTGAGAGGTTGGATGATTGATTTCTGCCAAATCGACAAGGGACCGATCGACGGAAAAGCGCGCGGCAAGGGTTGCAAAACAGATGGAAGCGGGAATAATGAAATAGAAAGGGGATTCGGTGAATGACCAAGGGAGAGAATCGGATTGAGAGGTTGGATGATTGATTTCTGCCAAATCGATGAGGGACCGATCTACGGAGAAGCGCGCGACTAAGGTTGCAATGAGAGATGGAAGCGGGAATAATGAAATAGAAAGGGGGAGGATTTATTTGCCTATTTATATCAAATGGCAAATATGTAATTTAGTGTTATTACAATGGCGTCAAGTAAGTTAAAAATTTGGTTGACTTTTTTAGCTTAGTACTATATTTGACTGAATTTAAAAAAACCGTCAAATAAATTACAACCCATGTGTCAAATATTAAAAATTTTCTTGTAGTGTAGACAACTTGGGCGGCTCAACCTTCCACAGTAAATAAATAGATTAAAGGCAATAAAGAAAATAAAACACAAATATTTAACGTGGTAAAACCCTCAATTTGAGGGACACCTCTACGGGACAAGACAAAAAATATTTCACTATGAAGAAAAATATTACAATCTCTCTTATAATTAGAATAGAGAAGATTACAAGGGAGGAAGAAGAGAAAAGCTTAATACATAAGCTTGGTACACATATAAGGGGAGGAGGAGGCTTTATTATATAGCCTAGCCTCCCCCTCTTACACTTTGTTTCCCACCAATGTGGGATTGTGTGAAAGGCAAAAATGCCTTCACACCTCACATTCACACTTCACATTCTCCCACTTGAAGGCATTTTTCATTTCAGTCTTGTCTCTATACATGCAGCTCACGTCTCTAATATGCCATAAGACGTTCTACACCAGATGAACTTGTTAGCATTGATTGGTTTGGTTAATGCATCTGCTATGTTGTCCGTCGTGTGGATTTTTTGCATATCCACTATTCCATCTTCCACTACTTCTCGTACATAATGATATTGAACTCCTATGTGCTTCGTTCTTGAATGAAAGGCTGGATTCCTTGCAATATGCAAGGCACTCTGACTGTCACAAAATAAAGAAATCTTCTCTTGTTTGTGCTCGAGTTTCTCCAATAACTTTTTGATCCAAATAGCTTCCTTGCAAGCTTGTGTAGCTGCCATATACTCTGCTTCTGTTATAGATAGAGCTACAACAGTTTGTAGTTTGGATATCCAGCTCACAGCACTTCCTGTAAGTGTAAACACATAGCCCATAGTGGACTTCTTTTTGTCAAGATCTCCTACAAAATCTGAATCAACATAGCCCTTAATAATGAACTCTGATCCTCTATAGCATAGTGCAGCATTATAGGTTCCTTTGATATATCTAAGGATCCTCTTAACAGAATCCCAATGCTCTCTCCTCGGATTAGCCATGAATCTACTGACCGCTCCCACTGCTTGTGCAATGTCTGGTCATGTACAAATCATAGCATACATTAGGCTCCCTACTGCTGATGCATATGGTACTCGAGACATTTCCATCCTCTCCGCTTCATTGCTAGGAATCATACTTGAGGATAATTTATGATTAACAGGAAATGGGGTAGAAATTGGCTTACAATCTTGCATGTTGAAGCAGCACAAGATTTTCTTCAAGTAGTTCTTTTGAGATAGCCAAATCTTCCTGTTTTTTCTATCTCGGTGAATTTGCATCCCTAGAATCTTGTTTGCCGGTCCTAAATCCTTCATTTCAAATCCCCTAGCCAATTGTGCCTTTAATTCTTGGACTTGATCTTTGTTAGTGCCTGTTACCAACATATCGTCCACATACAATAACAAAATGACAAAGTCTTCCTCAAACCTCTTGTAATACATACAATGATCTGAACTGAGTCTATTGTACCCAAGGCTGATGATGAATGAATCAAATCTCGTGTACCAACACCTTGGCACCTGTTTTAAGCCGTACAGAGATTTGGTCAACCTGCAAATCAAGTTCTCTTTTCCTTCTTTAACAAAACCTTTCGGTTGGAGCATATAAATTTCTTCTTCAAGTTCTCCATGAAGAAACACAGTTTTTACATCTAACTGCTCTAAGTGTAAGTCAAAAGTAGCACACATAGCCAAGACTGCTCGAATTGTTGTAAGTCTTACCACAGGAGAGAATATCTCATTGAAATCAACTCCTTCTTTCTAAGCATATCCTTTGACCATCAGTCTAGCATGATATCATTCCACTTGATCATTCCCATCACGTTTGATCTTGTAGACCCATTTGTTTCCAATGGTTTTTCTTCCATGTGGTAGTGGCACAAGTTCCCATGTCTTGTTTTTGTCTAAAGCTTCCATCTCTTCATGCATTGCTGTCATCCATAGAGATTCAGAACCTTTTATAGCCTCCTAAAATGTTGAAGGCTTCCAATCTTCTGTTAGCAGACAGTATGCAACATTGCTTGCCATCACATACTTTGAGTGCCAAGAAGGTTTCCTTCTTTCTCGAGTTGATCGACGGACTTCAGGTGGTTTAGACTCAATTGGTTCTAGATCATCATGTTCTGGTACTGCTTCAGAAGAAACTGTTTCTTCTTGTACTGATACAGTCTCAACATTTTTCTTCGTGCTATCACTTTCTTCACATTTAAACAGGTCTTTTACAAGACAACATCCCTGCTGATGATAATCTTATGGGCATTAGGATCCCATAGGCGATACTAGGGGTGGGTACTCTTCGGGTCGGGTCGGGTTGAGTATAACCGATCAAACCCGATTACTCATCGGGTCTTAAAAATTTTATCCGATGTCGGGTATTATTTATGGGATACCCGAACATATCCGACATCAATCGGGTTGGGTAAACCCGATCGGATTGTCGGGTAATGATACAAAATGGTTATTTCCCATTATAACAAATAATGTTAGGGTTCAAACACACTTCAATTTACGGAAACAACTGATAATATAAAACATAAATGGCCAATTTGTTGTGTAAAGCATATATGATTTCCACCAAATAATCAAAGAATAAAAAAAGGAATTGCAAATAAAATCAATTAAATTCTTACCATGATCTTGAAACAGAAAAATAATAATCATATTTGCAAACATAAAATAATTACAAGCATAATGCATCCTCATCAAGTTACCTACGAAACTTCCAAACACTTCAACAATGATAGCCTTACCTCTCCAAAGTAACTTTTTCTAGAATAAACTAATCACTTTATTCCAAATCAAGCCTCATGTCTACTGCATCTTCCAGAAAATCCCATCACCCAACATCATCTCATCTCTCATCGTCTTTATCTCTACTCACTCCAACTGCCCTCTCATTGCCTCCTCCGATCATGACCTGCTCTATATTGCATCTCAAAGGCCTAGTTGCACTACGAGTAGTGATGACAGTAATGGCGATAAACATGGTTGCAAGTGGAGAGGAAAGCATGGTTGCAAGTGGACTGTGGAGATTCAGTTTTTGCAGATTTGAGAGAGGAAGAAAAACGAGTTGAGAGAGAAGAAGAAAATAGATAGGCTTAAAGAGGGGGGCGGCTAGGGTTAGGAATGAGAAGGAAGAAAAGTTTATATTTATATTAGTAATCCAGTGTAGCAGCATATAAAGAAACATGTTTTTTATGACTAATGGAAAGGAGACACGTGATAAAATTAAAAATTTTAACATAAATAATTTCGGGTCGGGTTAATCGGGTTTTAAAATATATATCCGATAAATACCTGATACTCATCGGGTCTTGATATTCATATCCAAAATCGGGTTTATATAGAGATATACCCAACTCTACCCGAATCGGGTTGGTTCGGGTCGGTTATATATGCCCACCCCTAGGCGATACCCCTTTACTCCATCAGCATATCCCAAGAAGATACATTTTAGGGGTGGCAATTTGCCCCGTCGAGTCCAGGGCCCCGGTTTGCCCTGGACACTTGCCCCGTCCCAAAACAGTTTTGGGGCGGGTCTGGGGCAAAAAAAATCTGCCCCAGTAGGGGCGGGTCAGGGTCCGGGTCTAACATTTAGCCCCGTTCGACCCGCCCCGCCCCGCACAGTATAAGGGTATATATGATAAAAAATAAACTATTGGGACTTAAATGATATTATTAGGGGTGATTGTAACACGTTTGAATATATTAGAGGGTTGACAGTAAGTAAAATAATATGATAAAAATTAGAGGTTGTAAATGTTATAAGGGGTTGATTGTAAAAAATATAAATATTATAGGGGGTTAATTACAAAATATAAATGTTTAGGGGCGGAGCGAGGCGGGTCCAATTTGTTCAAATTTTTTTTGCCCCGCCCCGCCCCGCCCCGCCCCGTCCCGTAACGGGGCAATGGGGCGGGGCGGGGCAAAAAAAATTTGAATGGGGCAGGGCTGGGTACCGGCCGCCCCGGACCGTCCCGCCCCGCCCCATTGCCATCCCTAATACATTTCCTGGATTTTGGATCCAGCTTCATTCTTTCTTGGTCATGATACATCACATAAGTAGGACATCCGAAAATATGAAGGGAGGAATAATCAGTTGGCTTACCAATCCACGTCTCCATAGGTGTCTTCATCTCAATTGCTGTTGATGGAGACCTATTTATCAAGTAACAGGCTGTAGTGGCTGCTTCTGTCAAAAATGTCTTCGGTAGACCCGCAGTCTTTAGTAATGCTCTCATTCTTTCTGCGAGAGTTCTATTCATCCACTCTGCCACTCCATTTTGTTGTGGTGTGTAAGCAACTGTCTTCTGCTGTTTCACACATTCTTTACTGCAAAATGTGTCAAATTCCTTATTGCAGAATTCTCTCCCATTATCTGTCCTCAAACACTTGATCCTTTTTCCGGATTCAAGTTCCACCTGTGCTTTAAAGGCTTTAAATACAGGAAATACATCTAACTTTTTCTTGATGACATATACCCAACATCTCCTAGAATAATCTTCCACAAACAATACAAAGTAGTTTGCTCCTCCTACGGACGTAACCGGTGATTCCCAAACATCAGAATGAATCAAGTCTAGAATGTTTTTACTCCTAGCAATAGATCTGCTAAAACTCAGTCTACTCTGCTTGCTAATAACACAATGCTCACAGAATGGTAAACTTACAGTTTTGATTCCAGGAAGTAGTTTTCGATCAGAGAGAATCTTCAAACCCTTTTTGGATATATGGCCAAGTCTTCGATGCCATATCATAGACAATTCTTCTCCAGAACTAGCAACCGCTGTTTCTACCTCCTAAACAGTTTCTCCATGGAGCATGTATAGGTTGGCAGCAATCTTTTCTGCCTTCATCACCACAAGTGCGCCTCTGATAACCTTCATGATCCTATTTTTCGTATGGAACTCACATCCGAGGTCATCCAACTGTCCCATCGATAGCAAATTTTTCTTCAAGCCAGTCACATGTCGTACATCTTGGATAGTGCGAATCGTACCATCAAACATTTTTACTTTGATGGTTCCAATACCAGCGATTTTTAAGGCATGATCATCACCCATGTACACAGACCCTTCTGAGATAGGTTTATATTGATAGAACCAATCTCTTCTAAAAGTCATATGCCATGTTTCTGCTGAATCAATTAACCATATATCAGCAAACCTTTTTCTGCCTTCCACAACTGTTGTTGCCTCGCTGCACAAGATTTCGCCATTCCCTGAAGTACTTGCTACACAACCCTGAAATCCTGATGACTCAGATTCTTTTCCTTTGCTGTTTCCCTCTCCATTCTTCTTAAGATGCCAACACTCGTTTTTCACGTGCCTTTGCTTTCCACAATGGTAGCATTTAGACTTTCCCCTGTTCTGATTGTGACTTCCACTGGAACCACGTTCCCTTGATCTCCCTCTGTTGGTGGATAAAGCCTCTGCATGTTGAGAAGTTATTATTCTGTCTTCCTTATTTTTTACGTCTACTTTCTTCTTCTAAAACAGCAGCCGCAACATCATTAAAGACTAGAGATGACTTCATTGAGCTATTTGCCAAGTTGAGGATGAGATTATCATATGAATCAGGTAGACTCTGAAGTAGAAGGTCAGCACGTTCCTTCTCTTCTATGTTATGCTCCATGGTTGAGAGCTGAGAGAATAACGTCTTCAAAGTGTTGATATATTCAGTCACCGGAGTGGTTTCTGACATACGAAGAGTGTACAACTTCCTTTTCAAGAAGATTTTGTTGTGTAGAGATTTGGCTTCATATAGGCTTGTCAACGTATCCCAAATCTCCTTTGCAGAGTTCAATTCTTGAATACTTGACAGCACTTCATCTACAACTGCTAGATGTAGACTTGCCATCGCATCACCATCTATCTTCTCCCACTTCTTTTCATTTTGCATATTTTCTGGTCTTCTATCAATTGCTTCAAGGCAATTTTCTTTTCTCAAGATAGCCTTTATTTTTATTTTCCATAGCCCAAAGTTGTTTTCGTCGAGCTTCTCTATCTTGAATTTGACTGCCATTTGTCTTGCAGTGAACAGTACTATATATGTGAACAGTATCCTTGAATAGTACCATATACGTGAAAAGTAACAGTATCTGTATACGTACACCACCGCTAAATAGTACCAAGAATAGTAGTAAGTGCCTGTACGATTTAATATACACCAGGAAAAGCTTCCAGGAAACACTGGAGGAGTCACAAGCGGTCCCACTTAAAACCCAGTCTCCTTAGACTCTTATCGTTTTTTTGACAAAGCTTTCCTAGACATGTATATAACCATACAAGTAACCACTCACTGCCCTAATCTTTGGCTCTGCCTTTGCAACCTTGCTCTGATACCACTGTTAGGAGATTGAATACTCCCACCGCAGCTCAAATAAAAGACAAGAAACAAATTGTTATGTTAGAAATAACAATTTGGGTGGCACTACCCTCCACAATAAATAAAATAGACAACTTGGACAGCTCAACCTTCCACAGTAAATAAATAGATTAAAGGCAATAAAGAAAATAAAACACAACTATTTAACGTGGTAAAACCCTCAATTTGAGGGAAACCTCTACGGGACAAGACCGAAAATATTTCACTATGAAGAAAAATATTACAATCTCTCTCACAATTAGAATGGAGGAGATTACAAGGGAGGAAGAAGAGAAAAGCTTAATACATAAGCTTGGTACACATATAAGGGGAGGAGGGGGCTTTATTATATAGCCTAACCTCTCCCTCTTACACTTTGTTTCCCACCAATGTGGGATTGTGTGAAAGGCAAAAATTCCTTCACACTTCACATTGAAGTTGATCCAAACCGATACAACACTTCAAAAGGTCCGAAATACTATAGTCTGCCATTAAACTACAAAACAAAGAAAATGACTTGAGTTCCTCATCTTCCAAATGATCGTAGCTCAACCCTACAGTTGAATATATCACTGCCTCTTCCTCTGAAAAACCACTCTTTGAAGGCTTTTTTAGTTTTTGCAACGTATCATTCCATCGAAATATACCCTTGTTTTGCAATGCCCTTGCCATTTTGCCCATGGCAATTGGCAAACCACTACATTCTTTGGCTATATCAATCGCTATAGGTTGTAAATCATGATTTTCTACAGAGTCAGCCGCTATCTTCTTGAAAAGACTCCAAGCTTCTTCATCACGTAAAATGTCAACTGGGATGTTATGGTAACATTTCATCTTATCTGTCAACACATCTACGTTTCTGGCAGTCAACAACACTTTGCAACACTTATTATTTTCTCTGAGAGGAATTCCTATATCATCCAAACCAGGATCTTTCGAAATATCATCCAAAATTACAAGGATCTTCTTCCCTCCACCTAATCTTTCACGTAGCTTCCTTGCTCTTCCAGAGTCACTCTGCTCCTGAAATTGAAGACCAAGCTTATCAACAATTTCATTTTTAATTTTTTTTTAAGTTTGGAGTTTGGGATACACATGCCAAAACGACCTCCTTCAAACAGCTTGTCGTTCTCAGCCTTCTTCGCAATTTCATTGACAAGAGAGGTCTTGCCAATGCCGCTCATCCCGTATATCCCAATCATGTTGGCATTGGGATCACATAATGCCTTTTGTATATCACTCAAACATTTCATTATTGATTCAAATGACTCGTAATCTTTAGTACGTGGAAGCCCGACATCCTGTGGTTGTTCTGTAGGAAACTGGACCGAACTATCCTTCTTCCAGGCGTTGAGTAATAGTCTTCATTTTCGCCCCTACATTTCTGCTAAGCTTGTAGCGAGACTTCAAATTAGGGCACAGCCCCTTCAAACAATAGCTCTTTGCTTTGTCTTCATCTTCATAATCTTCCTGGCCTCAATGATGATTCCGTGCACATTTGTCATCCACGCCTGAACTTTTTGTTCAATCTTTCCGGCGTTTCTTTCAGCAGCGTCAACTCTACGATACACAGAATCTCTTCCCTCTGTCAGCTTCTGGACTTTTTGTTTGATACTGTCTAGGTTGCTCTTGTAGTTGCGCATATAAATTAATTGGCTTCCTACTGGACCAGCCAAGCACTTGACAACTTCAATGAAAATTGAAACAACACTACTTACAATAGTTTCCGACATTTTCAACCTTTTTTTTTTAGTTTCGAAAAACAGAGTAAAAGCAAAACAATTGAAAATCAAATAGAAATAAAAAGAGAACAAACTGGGGAGAAGTACTTCTTTATCAGGTTTTAAGAAAAAGAGGAAAAGAAAACCAAATGAAAGTCGAAGAGAGATAAAATAGAACAATTACGGAGTACTTTTTTTTTTAAAGTTTTGAAAAACAGTGGAAAAAAAATGAAAACAGAGATGACAATGAAGCAAATACATAGCGTTGTTGAAACAAACACGAAAAAAAGAAAAGAGAGAGAGAGAGAGAGAGAGAGAGAGAGAGAGAGAGATTGAGTAGAAATTGAAAGAGCAAATGGAAGTAGAATTAAAGAAGTATAAGGTGATGAAGAAGTGAAAAATCACAAGTGTCACACCCTATATCCAACATAGTAATACTGCAGCGGATAAGGGCTTGCCAAGGGAACAGAGTCGTCGCTATGCCGAAATTCTCTCTTAATCTTTAATTGATTGAATACCTGAGGTACACAATAGACTAGTGAGTATGAAACTCAGTAAGCAGCTAGAATTATGAAATTGGTGTAACACTCAAAATAAAACAATTAATGGCTATAACCATTTCAGAATATGACTACTATTAAACACTTATTTCATAAATCACCAATTACTGTTTATTTCTTGGTAGATAAGCCACCAGTGCCTTACTAAAAAAGTTAAAAAATTGATTTCACTATTCAAGGATCGTGCCTCTACGTAAGGGGACTGGCACGATGGTGCCAAGTTTCTGATTTCTAATATGTTGTAAATTTCAGTTCCGTTCTCTTGCACTCAAGGAAAGCCACACATTCGCCAACTCTCTATTTTTTTCTTACTTGAGTCGGTGCAATTGGTGCTCCAGTGCGGAAAGTATGGCACAGCGATGCCATTCTCTATCTATGCCTCTTTAGGTCGGTTAAAGATGCTCTCATGCACCATTTAATGGTGCTCATGCACCAACCTCGCATCATTGGCCAATTTCCTAGACCAATTACTCACTTATTCCATCACATTCCTAATTCCGTAAATACATGTCTATGGGTAATCAAGCATGGTTTTTTTATGTCGAAGCTGATCACATACACCCATTTACATACACATGTCTCATTCACAATTCAACTTTCCGCAAGTCTATCACATACTCATGTGCTCCCATAAACATATAAATCATTCACACATGAGCTTCCATAAGCTAACTACATTGTTCATATGGATATCCATTTTACATAATTTCGGAAGCATCCACAGTATAGTCACAGACACTTAGGAACAGTGCTCTCTAATCTAGGTAGGACTTTTCATTTCACAGTCAGTTTCCATATGTAAGCCTACCCATGAATCAGCTCAAGGCTAGTCTGACAATCCGGGTGATACCGGGCTCATGCTACCGAATCTCTTCTACAGAAACACATGGTTCAGACCTCCCCTCAAGCCATAGGGATACGGAACAGTACAGATACATTCAGAGGCCTACTCATGAAATAGCTCAAGGCTAGTCTGACAATCCGGGTGATACCGGGTCCATGCTATCGAATCTCATCTAGAGAAACACATGGTCCAGACCTCCCCTCAAGCCATGGGAGTACGTAACAATACGGATACATTTAGATGCCTACACTTGAAATAGCTCGAGGCTAGTCTGACAATCCGGGTGACACCGGGCCCATGCTACCGAATCTCGTCTAGAGAAGCACATGGTCCAGACCTCCCCTCAAACTATGAAAGCCAAATATCCTAAGTTGTGGCATGCCACTCACATATCAGTTTTCACATTCAGTCACATAAGTGAAGCTCTATATTAAGCTTTCGCTCACATATCACATTTCACATTTCAGTCACATAAGTAAAGCTCTATATTAAGCTTTGGCTCACATATCACATTTCACATTTCAGTCACATAAGTGAAGCTCTATATTAAGCTTTCACTCACATATCACATTTCACATTTCAATCACATAAGTGAATCTCTATATTAAGCTTCTAACCCAATCACAACTTGTCACTATTCATTCACTTTAATGCTAGCATTTAACAGTATCACATTTCACATTCGTCATTCAATATATTCCCATGGGCTTGGCATGTAATTTCAAATTCATAACACATCACACAGTGATGCATGCCTTCACACACCCAAAATATTGCCGTTCACTTTCATAATTGAGGTTCTACGTAGGCTTCTCACTAATCACATATACATTCATAGATACAATAAGCCTACATATCTTATAAACATTTATGGATGTGCACCATCCACACATTGGCATCATTTTTACACACATAGAACCCCATTGATTTCTTTACTCGTGCCAACACCTTCCATTACTTTTCGATGTATTTCAATCATATCGTTACACAACTATTTCCATATATAACTGATCTCATTCATTTTCCACTCATACATATTCAGGGAACTCTAATACACATGATATTTCATAGACATTCATTTGTCATGCCATCCTACATGAGGAAATAGTATCCTCGAATGTTTGGCATGTATTTCATTCTTCACATACATAAGTCGTTTCATTGGCTATGTTATTCAATCCATATCATAACAAATGCACCTACATGAGGGCACATTCACATTTCTATATCTCACACACATAGAAGTTACACCAACAAGTCAATAACATACACATCAAAGTGTGTGAAATCACACATTTCATAAATCATTATAAACCCCAATCAAATCATTTCCTATATCAAGGTCCATGTATTCATGACCCCATACACATTCCATCCACACAACTCACATATATTTACAATCACAATCATTAAACATATTTCACAAATAGTTAACGTCTGTTGTGTCCTCAGAAGGGTCTAGCTACTTACCTGGTTAGCCTCGCCGCTTAATTTGGTTTTCACATATTTCTTGATAAGTAGTTGTTTAAAGTTCATCTCTTCTTCTTCTTCTTCCTCTCTGGTAACCATTGTCATAGTCATGATATATTGATCAGTGTCCATTTAGAAGTTATTAAATCCCTTATAGGTTAACAACAATTCAACCAACTAATAACATCATTTATTAAGCTCTATCACACACAGATACTGGTTGGATTATTATAATAAGAGGTTATTCATTTCCAATCATCACCAAAATTCATGGAAATCAAATAGACATACATATTATAGTCCATGAATTTTATTGAGTCAAAATAAGGTCCTATACCCATTAAAAATCCTTAATTTCATTCACACAGCAAATCTGTCTGCAGACCTCTCAACTGAATAGTACAAATTTGAAGAATTTTATAAAATTCTACAATAATCAAATCTCTACCAAACTTTCCAGTCTAAAACTAGACACATATAAGAGTCATTCCACCAAAAATCATGATTTTCTAAGGAGTTAAAGCAGTCAGACGAAATTTATTTCACATACTCTTTTCTAGAACTTAACATTCACAGTTCTTTAAGTTCAGATTTGAAAACTCATAACAATTCATACACAACTCCAAAAACTATGAAAATTTACAGTCTAACAGAAAACATACCCAAGGGTTTGTGTATTGAAAATAACGAAATTTTACAAAGATTTGTCCTCTCAAATCGAGTTCATTCTCCCTGCCCTGTTTTAAAACAGGGGAATTCACAATTTCGAACCAGAATTTCAAAAATTCATTACAATTTACACACTACGAATTTTCAAGTGTTTCAAATTATATAAACTCCTTGAGGTGTCTAGTTTATCATATAAAAATTTCAGAGTCAGCAAGCAACCATGGGATTTATAAGAATTTTTGGACTAACCCCTGTTCAGCAAAGAGGCTCTGCAGGAATTTTACTTAATCATGTTTCCTAGCTTCCCAAACATCATTTATTCTCCTTCAATATACCATAACACATATAATATCATGATTTCACACAAATTTCAGAATGCACATAACACAATTATTCCAAAATTTATAACATCTCACATCAATTTCCTGTAAAAATAATGGAACCATGCAAGGAAATGGGAGGAGAAGTTGATTTCTACCTCTAGTTGTCTCCAGATTTCTTCCTCTTGCTTAATTTGTTGGCAACAATGGAGAAGAAAGAGATGAGGGCTAGTTGCTGGGATTGGATCAAAATGAATACATTTCTCTAGAATTTTCTCTTTTATACTTATCCAATTATGCAAAATTTCAGCCTAACTCTTTAAGCTTTCAAGTCTTATTAATTAGCCCTTCCATCTCATTTAATTGCATCTCACTCCATATATATACACACCTAATTCATAATGGTAGTAATACATATTTTACAATATAATTGCAAGTCAAACTTACTTAAAAATTTCTGAGTGTCACAATAAGACTAGAAAAGTGATTACAATTGCCTTGAGTAGAACAAGAGAGGAGTGTAACCGAAAACAAAGAAGGGCTCGAGAGATCTGCAAGGGAGGTTTTTGAATTTTGAAGAGATTCAGAGTTGCAGAGACCTGTGGTCTCGAGTGATAACCAGCATGCTGTATTTTGGATGCCCAGATACAAATGCTTCCCCTCAGCAGAATTATTCATTCAATTTAGTCCCATTAAATCTAGTATACAAGCACGAATGTGGACAAAAGGTCAATATTGCAGAGAATAGTGTGCAAGCAATGCACGGGCTTAATTTTATGGAGTCTAATCTAATGCCGCTTTTCAACATTAACTATATCACTTAATTTTATGACCAAATATAATTTTTTTCATCTTATTTTTGCTTCATTTTTTAGTATATATAAATAATAATTATAAAAAATTTTATTAATAAAAATTATATAAACATATCTAAAACATTAATTAATAATAAATTCATGTGTCATTCGATCTTTAAAATCGTAAATAAAATTAGATAAAGAAAGAAATTTTATATGATTTAAATATGAAAGAAGTCTGACTTCGAACAAAATGTGTTTTAAAAATGATCTTGTATAAGATTTTAATATACTTTTATCTTGAAATACTATTTTTTCCAACAATTTAGGGAAAAAAAACTCTTATTATACTCATGTAAAGTGATTCTTCCATCCTGTAATGCCTAGAAGTATATACCTAGAATCATCAACACATTACAAAGCAAAGAAGTGTAAAGGTGAGGTTATATGGAGCTTAAAAAAAATTATTTGTATCCATTTTCTAAGGACATACTACTATTAAACTTCTAGAAAGTAGATTTTACTTTATCTAATCTCATTAGTTTTAAAATTAAATTAATACAAATTTAACAAATAATACTTCACTAAACAAAAAATTAATCTAATACAAATTAAAAAATCAATTCATAAGTTACATAGATATTAGTGGAATCACCTTTTTTGGAAAATTTATCTAGCTAGTGAACTTTTGATAGTTTTTTTTTTTTTTGCTTTTCATTTTATTTTTAAATCAAACATTAATCTATATGAGGTCGTTTACAAAATTCTAAAATTAAATTTAGTACATGAACAAAAATAAGCTTCTTGACCTCTCATGATTGTTACCCTTGTAAAAAAATCATCTGTAGTTGCATTGCTAAAAAGTCACTTATGGCTAGGCTGTGAGGAAGGAAGAGAGGGGAAAAGGCGAGGGCGGGGGGGGCGGGGCGGGGGGGAGGTGGGGGGTGCGGTGGGGAAGGAAGGAAGGAAGGAAGGAAGAAAGAATGATAAGAAAACTTAAGGATGTTTGGTAAAATTGATATTTAAAAGTGCATTGCCGTTTGGAAAAAGATATAACATGTGCTCGGTAAAGTTGATTTTTAAAAGATAATTATGAAAAAAATAGATAGGTTTATAAAGTATTTTATAATTTAATAATTATAAATCAATGTAAAATTATATATGAAATTGTATTATTCAAAATTAATTAAAAAAAGATATTTAAAAATTAACCGAGAAAAGCCTTTTTATACTTATATTAAGATTTAAATTGACAGATGATTATATACTTTTGTCAAGAGTAATTCTAGATGGAAAATTATCTTATACAATCTGATTTAGCATAAAATTATTAGATAGATGATTCTTATTTTATTTATAATTTTTTTAATTTTTATCCATTCAATAAATTTGTGTAATATCAAACTATAAGAATTGGTTATTTGGAGTCAAATTGAAAATATTTTTTTATCTAATTGATAAACTTTGGTTCTAATTAGGGAAATGGTTATAGTATATGAATGTACTGATACATAAAAAAAATTATAAATAAATGAATAAAAATTATTAATAAATAAATACAAATTATGAAGTTATAATTATTCAAAAGTTATAATTTTTATTTTGCTTAGTTATAATTTTTATATATATGTTTTTAATTTTTATATAATTTAAAAAATGATGTACAATCAGATATACTGTAATCGATCCCGAATCCCGAATAGTTAGTGATATTATTTCATAATTTATTAAAATAAATTATGGTCCCTAGAGTGTTTAATCACGGGGAAAGGAAAATTTGAACTCCTTTTTCAAAGAAAACGACGAGCCAATCACTCTTTTGATAAAAAAATTAAGAAAAGCAAACGACAAGAGTAGGAGAGTAGCGTGTTTCAGAAAGTTACATTAAATTCACATTGTGGCGGATTGGCAGACAAGCATGACATTATCGTCAAAAGAAAGTACACGTTGCATCCATCCATAGATTAAAAGAAAATTGTTTTATGCGAGCCGCGACAATGAACATTAAGTTATAGTCTATGGTTATTTATTTATTATTTATGTGTGATAAGAAAGTAAATTATTATTAATTATTACTTAAGGATTTCTTCACCCGATCGAACGGAGAATAAATCTCTGGTTGCCAACGGCATTGCAAGAAAGTCCTTTCCAGGGGTAAAAGAGTTTATTGTTTAACGTTGTGGCGGACAAGCGTGGCATCGTCGTCAAAGCCAGCATATTACTTTTTTCTTGAGTAAGTTGATTTGATTGTTATAGTAATCTTTTAGCAAAAGGATAATTTCACACTTGAAATCCATTCCTAAAATAAATTTTATATTATTATATATGATGCAACACAATCTTATTAATTAAGTAATTATTCCATACTTTATAGTTATTTTATCATTTTTTTATTATATTCAACTAAACTAATGATATTTTATCTTATCTGAGGTTTATTATATGCACAACATTATGCTAGTGTGATATTCAGAAACAAGATAGAAAGATTAAGGTATTTAAATTTTGAAATATATGTACTTTTAATTTAAATATAGATATAATTGTAGTAAAATTAATATTTTTACAAATATTTTAACTCTTATTTGCTAAAAATCAAATATATCAAAATAACGAATAATTTAAAAAAGAATAAATAATAATCAAATTTAATATCAAACCAATTAGGAATCGTGGATTACATTGTTAATTAAATATCATCAACATCTAAGCGACATATGAGACATGCACGCAAAAAGTTAGTTTAGACTTGTGAGGACGACAATAGTTGTTGATTATGCTTAGAGGCAGACACATGAGGGACCTAGTGGGCTACGGATCCCCCAGCTTTTTGCTGTCCCTTAACCTTAATTAGGTCTTAATCAAATAAATTATTGACGCTTGATTGAAATGTCATGATATTATAACGTGTATATGATTAAAATAATTTATTTAGATTTAAAATATACATAATTATAATAGAATTTAATGATTAATTGCAACAGACTACATTAAACTAAGTTCGTGTGCAGTCTCATTGAACTCAATTTAATTAATATTAATAACACATATATAATCATAAATTTAGAGTATATGTAAAGGATTTATAATCCTAATTTGTTGGCATCTTAAAAGTTAACTTAAATTTTAAATTCCCAAAAAAAAAGAAATTTATCACATTATTATGTTATCTACTGTTGAAATTACACCAATGTTTTAAATACTATGAATGATTATGTTATTTTAAGTTTAGTTTATCTTATCAAATGTGCATAGATTGCCTAGGGTATTATTGTCTTTCACAGGTAAAATAATTTTCGGTTGAGTGGGGGGTCATTTGCACCCATGAATCTACATTAAACACCCAATAATTTATTAAATTTTATATTCCTATAATATCCTTAGATAAATCAACAGGGCTGCAACCGGCACATGATAGGCTACATCAAGATCGATGGTAAATCAAAGTAAATAACCAATCGCACAATCAGCCAAAAAAAAAAGAAAAAAAGAAAGAAAACAAAGGAAAAAAATTCAACCTTAGAAAATAAACAGAAACACATGATCATTACCAGATTAATATCATTTATAACGAAGTTAGTATCATGGATTCCGTCAAAACAAATTCCAAAAGAAATCAAAAGACATTATACAAAAGTTGTATCATCATACAATCATCACTATGATCAACCTCACAAAATTTAAAAAAATTATCATCATCACAATGAACAGAAATTACGACGGAGCATTTATCACACATTCTATTGGCAGCTAGTAGTTCTGGAACTTGAGCCGTGCTCCTAACAGAATCATAATAAAATTGACTTCTCTTTTTGGAATGGGTGGGAAGGAGATTGCCCTTACCTGCCTCCACAATTGCTTGACGATTAAACAATGGCATTACCTCGATGGTTGAATTATTTCCTTATTGGACGTAGCAATTCAATGAAAACTCTCCAATAGTAAAGCAGTAGGAGGAAGAAGGTCGAGCCCAGGGCACAAGTGGCAATTGCAAGCCATGAAGAAGGCGCTAACACTGCATATAGGCCCGTGACAAATGCAACCACTACTGCTACCATTGCAAGCACGGTTAACCCAAAGGCAAAAGTTAGCGAGACTTGTTCTCCTAGTTTCTGAAATGGCATGACAAAGTGGACAAAGACAGCAGAAAGGGAGAAAGTCATGGCTATTGTATCCGATATCATGAATACACGAAAAGCTAAATTTCTATTTAGGATTGCAGTGCCTTGATTTGAACCATTTGCGTTGTTAAAACCACCGGGAATAGTAAAAGCTGCAGTAAACGTTACTGTTGCTATGAGTGTAGCCACTAACAAATGTGAGTTTTTTGTTTGCTTGAGTCCATCATAATATTTCTTTCTTCGTTCATCTCGTCGTTCATCTCGTTTTTTAAAACAATCATCATCTTTCCTTTTGCGGCGATCACGGATAACACCTTCTGAATATTGTCCCTCATCACCAACATCGTCAAACAAAAATTCAATTTCCTCCTGTAATATGCTCATTATTTGTTGAGATAGATAAAGGAACAATAATACAGAAAATAAAAAAAAAATAAAGGAGAACAAAAGTATTCAAGTAAGATAGTTCTTAATTTATATTTATGTAAATCAACATGAATATAAGAATAGATTATTGTACTTCCGTGCATTAGAGTTTCAAAAAAATATGCAAATTTTAATAATGTTAATTAATTAACATAAAATTAAGAGTATATGAAACAACATATATAGATTTTGAATTCAAACATTGAAAATTTAAAATAAGGGTTGGACATGGATTTTCTTTTTTTTTTTAAAGAAAAAGAAAATTTTGGAAAGGTAAGATAAAAGCAAGAGAATTTCATTTGTTTTGCTTTTATAACAGATATATATAGGATGAAATCCATTAAGGACATGAACTTTTTTTCTTGGATATTAGTTCGATTTGAAAAAATGAGTCCAATTGCTCCACAAAAGTACATTATATGTTCCTTATTAATTTGAGATAAACTATCCTAGTTTATGCACTTAGGGTGACAAGTGTTGGTGTTCCACGACGCAAATTATTTATACCTGTATTATAATTTAACACTAAGTTAACGGGGACTATTACCTCGAGTTCAGGGGAGCCGTTCTTTAACATGTGTTCCACGGTCAAATTTTCTTCGTTTTTAGCTTGTAGTTCCCCATCATGAAATGAATCTCGATAGGCAGCAGCACGGATATGAAGAGGAGTGTTTCCATCTTTATCCTTCTCGTTTATAAGGCTCCCAAGTAATGGATTTTTTAGGAGAACAAATAATTCTTTTTTATTTAAACTAAGCATTGCAAAGTGGAGAACATTCCATTTTCTATTGTCCACTAATTTACAGCAATCGAAGCATTCAATAATAATTTTTTCAATTATGTCTTTATGCCCTTGGCTGGCTGCCATATGTAAAGCTATCATCTGACGATTTTTGTCAGGAATATAAGCAGCAAATTTATCAAATTCTAATAATAGAGATACCTTTTCCTTGAGACCATAGTATGAAGCATAATGGAGTGGAGTCCATCCATATTGATCTGCTTTTCTTGTCAAGCTCTTCTTTTTCTCTAATATTTTTCTCATTATATCGGAAGAAGAATTGCCTTAAAAAAAAAATTCAACTGATTAATAGTGATCGAATAAATTATTTGGATGCGTTGAATAAGTTCAAATGTTCCCAATGCACTTTCCTCCTAAGCTAAATTTTGCTATTAACGATTGTAATTCCTTTTGATATTCTTAAAGCTAGAATGATGTAAACAAACTCCGTAATTTGATAAGCCCTCTTCAATTCTGGAAATTGGTAGAACTATAATTAGACAATTAATAACCCATTGGATTATGCTCTTCGAGTTGGAGGCTAGCAATCATCCACTTGGCAAACCAGGAATTTACTTAAAAGGGGGTACTTTAAAGATTTTAATATTTATATATATATTTTTTTCACAAAATTTGAAGGTAGAAATTATTATTATTATTATTTTAAAAAAGTACACCTAGATCTTACAAATTAATTTAGAATAACTTTATTTTGAGCTAATTAAATTTTTCTCTAAACATGATGTCAACTCAAAAGTATATTTTCTTTCAAAATATCTCACATAATTGTTTCAAGAAAAAAAAAAGAAATCCTTATATGCATTGTTGTTTATCCAAAAAAGAGTACAAGTGAATAAAAAAATAAAAAGTGTGAAACATAGTTTTTTTTTAATGATTCTAACTAATATCTTACTCTAATCAATAGAAATAAATCAAAAATAAAGAAACATACATAATACAAATATAATATATAGTGGAATTATATAAAAAAGTTTTACCAAGGTAGTTATACATTAGCGTTCACTAAGGGGTTGATTCTTTTTTGGTCTGAAGTTTGAATTTAACTTATTCTTAGACTTCAAATCTTTTCATGATGTTTGTTTTTTTGACTTAAAAACTTAATCTAGACATTTCATCTGAAAAAAAAAGCTGAGGGGTCTGAAATTAGATTTTTTTTGTTTGAAATTTAAATAGGTCTGAACTAAACTGAAATTTGAATGGGTCAGAATATAAAAATATGAATTATAAGTTTATTTTTCTATTTAATATCTAAATTAAAATATTTGAAAGCTAAGGATTTTATACATATATCCCTATTTATATATATTATTTTTACTAGTGATTTTATTTTACATAGTAAAAATATTTGCATACTAAAATTTATTAAGATTTTGATTTGTTTATATGTGTACAATTGAGTAAAGATGTTATTTTTTTTAAAGTAATTTGATATATAAATAGGCTAAATGACTATAAAAAAAATTTAAAAATATATAGAGAATCATAATATAAAATTAGAAATAAATAATAATGTTCCAAAACTAAAATATTATGCTTTGTACAAATTGGTAATAAATGAATTTTATAAGGGTATTTAAGAGAATTACAAAGAGTAATAAATGATTTAGATATTTATATTGAGATAAAAGTTAGAATTTTCAGATTTTTTCATTTATATGAAAATGTCTTAGAGTAAGTCTTAATTTAAAAAAAAATCATTATGAAAATTTCAGAGGTCTAAGAATAAGTTAAATTCAGACTTCGAACAAAAAAAAAGCCCCTTAACTTTTAGCTTTTATCTGAATGTAAATGTCTGAATCATTTATTATTTCTCTAATTCTCTTAAATATCGTAGTAAAATTTATTTATGATCAATATATACATAGCCTAATATTTCAATTTTAGAACATTTTTATTTATTTCTAATTTTATGTTATGATTCTCTATATATATTTAAAATTATTTTATAGTCATTTAGTTTATTTATATGTCAGATTCTTAAAAAAATAACTTCTTTGTCCAATTATACATAATTAAATAAATTAAATTCATATATAATAAATTTTGGTATGAAAATATTTTTACGATATGAAATAAAATTACAAGTAAAAATTATGCATATATATATAAATAAATAAATACGGATATAAGTGTAAAACTACTAGTTTTCAGATATTTTAACTCAGATATTAAAATAAAAAATAAACATATCATTCAGATTTTTATATTAAGATCGATTCAGATTTTAATTTAATTAAGACATATTCAAATTTCAGACAAAAAAATCACCCCCTAAAAGTTCTGCAAATTTATTTTCTTTTATTTAACATGATCTAATAATTATAAACTATAAAAGAAATAAGTAAGGGAAAGATGTGAAATGCGAAAGGGTAAAAAGATTGATTAAAAAAAATGTAAAATATGATATATGAAATAAAATAATAAAACTAAAATATTATAAAAGCTTACATCATTGTAAACTATAATACATGTTTTTCAATTGTTATTATCATCATCTAGATGAAAAGGGATTTTGCATGTTAATAGAGTTAAAGGAGGTGTGTTATTTAATGTTTAATATGCTAATAATTAAGAAAAATGAAAGACAAAATCTAAAAATTAGGTTTTTTAAAAAAAAAAAAAGAAGAAGAGGTGTAGTAGTTTTCTATTTAAAGTAATGGAGCAAAAGTATTTACAATTTTTTGGAGGGGCCAGGACCCCTATGTCCTTTCTTGGATTTGATATGCTATCATATTAGAGCCTAGCTTTCCTTACTATAGGTTTACATGAAAAAAATTATATAGTAAAACCTCTATAAATAAATATTTAATAAAATAATAACATCGATTAAATAATAAATCTTTTGATTGCCATTCAAATCATTATATTGAATTAATAATTTTGTTAAATACATAATATAATTTTATTTTTTGAAATCCTTTTAGGACCCAATGAGAAATAATTGATTAAAAATATAAAATAAATAACATAGAAAATTTATAATATTAAGATGACTTTTTTTTTGATAACTTCTATCTTTTTAATTATGTTCTTTTTCAAAATATGCATCTAAAGCTTTTTTTCTTCTAATCTAAACTAAACTCAACATAATCTTTAATTTTTTGCAAAGCATGCACCACGTTCAGTACCACATTCAGTATATATATTTTTTTCATGTTGTAGCAAACAATTATTAAAAGTTACTATTGTTTGGATGGTTTCTTTAGGCAAACATTTCTTGAAATGCTATTATTTATAACACATATATGAATTTTGGTAAAAAAGAAATTTACAAGTAATTAAAACATAAAAATCTTCTTAAATAATTATTCATTTATTGATATATTAATAAATTATTTATTTATTTATTTATAAACAATAACCTCTATAAACTAATATTTTTTATAGCCCAACAAATATTACTTTATCGAGGTTTTACTGTATTAATTATCTCTGTTTTGTTACCTCTTAACTGTTTAATTGTGGAATCCTATGGAAAAAACCACACCCAGCATGCCTAGTTGATGAGGGATAAAAAGTTATGGTCTTCCATTCGGATTTATATATTTATACTTTATAGAGATAATTTTAATTTGCCCCCTGAGGTTAGGTGTAAAGAAAATTGAGGACCTCAGTTTTCTGAAACCTAAATTTGCCCCCTGAGGTTACTGTAGCACCGTTAGATTTAACGGAAAATGTATTAAATAGTAACTTAACGCTTTACAAACCATTTAGAAAAGTGTATTATATTCTATTTTAGTGTTTATTAACGTTAAATTATTATTTAATACATTTTTTTTGTTACATCTAATATTAACATTAAGTTATTATTTAATGCATTTTCCGTTAAATCTAACGGTTTAATACATTTTTCATTAAATCTAACGGTGCTACAGTAACCTCAGGGGGCAATCTTAGATTTCAAAAAACTGAGGTCTTCAATTTTTTTTAAGCCTAACCTCAGAAGGCAAATTAGGATTATCCCTACTTTATATGAGAATGTTTTTAACCACACTAATGAAGGAAAAAGACAACTATATATATATATATAATATATATATATATATATATATATATATATATATACACACACGCACACAATGATTCTTAGGTCCGGTCTCCCATAATTTCTTACAATACGGGCCAAATGTTCTGAGCTGTTGGATGAATCCAAGGGCTCATAGAAAATGAATTAGAAAAATGAAAACCACTCTTTTCACTTAAACCATCTCGAACATATAATCTTTTCATTAAAGCTGTCTCTCTCACCATCTTATTTTTCAAACATCTACCTCTCCATTAGTGATTAGTCTCTGATTCTCTCTCTACAGTATTTTCTTTAGACAACCAATCTCTAAATCAACGCTTTCGAAAATTTGTTTTATTCTTTAATTTTGATTTCTCAGCTAGTAGATAGAACTATTAATGTCTCTCAATATCAGTCTCCGGATGTTGAGAGAAGACACCCTTTCTTTCACCACCAGAAGAACTTCTCGTTTTCTTGTCATTTCGTCCACCAATCTCATTTTGTTTTAGGGAAAAACTTTTTTTTGCCATTATCTTGTCATTTAGGTAATTCACTTAATTACCTTCAAAATTAACTTATTCCTGATAATACCTGAAACAAGCCCCTTAAATAAGATACTTTTAAGTCTTTTGTCAATTATTCTATGGTGTTTGTAAAAACCTCACCAAATTAACTTTAAGCCAATTGATGCAACATTAAAACTTCACTTATCTCTGCCTACGTCATTGGATCAGCTCACATATATTTGGATTTACATGTTACCTATGTTCGGACTAGAAATAATAGGTTTTTCCATGTAATTTTCTGGGAATAACGATTGGGTTTTAAGAATCATTCTATTTCGTTACTACTTTCAAAATAATTAAGTTTACGTATTTATTTATTTAAATTAGATTTTTTTTCTTGTTTAGTTAGATTAAATTTCATATTAGGCCTAAATGGGCCTCCACTCCTTGGGAACCTCCATGTGTTGAATGCAAAACCGTCATACATGCACAATATCAACAATAGTGCCATATAAAGAAGATAAACTTGTAATTACCTGATTTATTAGAGTTCATGACTGCTGCATGTAATGCCGTCATTCCTTTTGGGCCTCCGTAGGCCGCTGATTTGCAGCTTCTTAATATGGCATCCACCATCTTGTAATATCCTCTCGAGGCGGCAAGATAAAGAGGAGTTTCGCTGGCATAATTAGGATGATATGAAAAATAAGGGTCTATTTCTTCGGGTAATGTTAAAATTTCCACCACCTCAAGTTTCCCGTGTCGCACAGCCTCATGCAATGCTGTATTTCCTTCACGATTTGTCTTCTTCAGCATCTCCCAGTCAGCTCTTTGCCCACTCACTAGGTCTTGAGGTTCCTCTCTTGCATGTTTAAGAAGGACTTCCATTATACCAGAATACCCACATTTGGCAGCAACATGAAGCGGAGTATCACCTTCTTCGTTAGGTTTTGCTCGTAGTAATTGACAATTGTCAAGTAATTTTTTCACGAACTCGGTTGATGGCTCCTTTGAGAATTTGATGTGGAAATGCAAAATTGTATCATTTGACCTTAACCCTGAAAGCAAATCAATGCATCATATCTGTTCTTAACACTTTAATGCCTTAAAATCGTGCTATAAAATTTCCTAAAATTAAAGTTATTAAATTTAAAAGGAATTCATATATATATATATATATATATATATATATATATATATATATATATATATATTAACCCTTAAAATCAAAATCTGGTCCTTTTCACTAGATATATTTTGTTTTAGCCCTACGAAACCAACAATTTTCTTTTACTTCATACCGTTTTACTCCCCATGCTATTTTTTAAATATGTTTCAAGGGTAAGGCATAATTTATAAGTAGAAGCACTTATCAAAATCTTAGTACTTCAGAAATATAAATAATTAGGGTGGGGTATTTGCAACCAAATTTCGTCCTTTTTACAACTAAAAATTTTATTGCTAAAATACACATAAAACTATTTATAATTAAGGATGATAAAAATTTATTACTTTAAAATGTTTATTTATTATTTTAATTCTCAAAAAAAAAAGCATTTTGCTCGTATTGAAATCGGTTTAAAATTTTCTCAAACAAATAATTTAAATAATGTATATGAAAAATCGATTGAAAATTATTCTTATTTTTCAATTGTTCGAATGACAACATGATTGATAGCAAAAACACTTTTCATGTTCAGCAGATACTTTAAGAGTCAATGAAATAGATATCGAATTGTCTTAGAATTTGTGTTACTAACATAAAAATCAGGAGTTGGTCGTGGGGGGTGGCGGGATGATATAATTAAGGTAAGCAGGACCAACCATGAGACGAAACAAAGTAGAAAGAGAAAATAAGAAAAGTAGTATGCCGTCACATATAATAAGATGGAGTAGAAAAAAAACAAAGGAAGGTTAAGAAGTCGCATTTGATGGACTAATTAAATATTATTATATTAAAGTGACTGTATTCTTCTGATTTATCTTAATCTTTTTCAGGTTTATTAGTTTAGGGTTTAAGAGGTAAATGAGTAAGAACGTGCTGAGTAAGAAAAGAAGATAAAAGAAAACAATTATAAAATAAGATACATTATATTTTTTAGGGTTAAGTCTGCCAACCTTCCTTAAGGTTTGTCAAAATCCCATATGATTACCTCTGATTTTAAAAATCTTTCAATCCTTCCCTCTTTATTAAGAACCATTAAAAGTTCCATTAAAAAAATTGTAAATTTTTCAAATCACCCATAATTGACTATTCCAAGTATTTAAAATTTTAAAATAACAAAAAGTTACTTTGAAATACTTAAACTTTATGAGAATAATTTTTACTTGCAAATGTGAAAAATTCTTTATTATTTCAAGATTTTAATATAATTTTTAATAAGAAGTTACTTTTTAAATTTTATGTATCATTTATTATGGCAGTAATTTTTTAAAGATTCTTGGGGCAACGGTTGATGGGAGACTATTAAGAAGTTTTAAATTTTCTTTTTATTTCAAAATTTTGAATTTTTTTAATAGTCGACAACAAGCAATTTGGAAAGTTTATATATTTTTTTAACGGAATTTTTAACGGCTTTTAAAGAAGAGTAGAGGTATGTAGAATTTTCAGAATCAGAGGTGGTTCTATGGGATTTCGGCAAACCTCATGGGAGGTTTGTGGAGTTGATCGTATTTGTTAATGTTATTTTTGAAATATAATTATGGATGGAACGTAAAACAAAAATATATTATATTTAATTAATTTTTTAGTAATAGGGGTCTAGAGTTATATATATAAATATATATATATATATATATATATATATATATATATATATTTATATTTATATGTATGTATATATATGTATGTGTAAATGTATGTATTAGGCATAAAATCATACTCTTTATGTAAGGACTTATTTTCCAATCATGAACTTAATTAATGTACAATTTTATTTTTAAATTTCTCAGTAAGATATATCAGTGTTAAATAATGATGATTAAGTTATTAATTCTATATATTATTGTTATATTCCTATCATTATTATATAAACAGTTAAACATTTTAAGCAGGAATATAATGAACTTTCTTGCATAAATTTGTATTAAGGACAGGCAATTGACATTGTAACATGCTGAAGACGCTTATATTATTTTTGAGAAAATATTTTAATACAAGAGAATTTTTGTGATGTTTTTCAATAAATTAAAGGTGTATCTTACTATATTGATACGTTCTTTTAAAAGTAGTGGATTTTAGTGTTACAAATCTTAAAAGTCATAATAGTTTGTAATGCTCTTCTAAATTACTAGATGAAGTTTTATTATTTCAAAAATGGATATCCACAATGTCTGCTCATAAAAAATATGTCTTACTCTAACATTTCATAACTGAATCAATATTCTTATTCGGAGATGGGTACGCTCAATTAGTTACCTGGAATATCATAGTTCATGACAGATGTACGCAAAGCCGATAGTCCGTTGGGGCATTGTGCAACCACATCCACCATCTCGTGATCACCTCTCAAAGCAACAGAATGAAGTATTTTGCTGAAGTCAGGGTCTGCGTCTTCTTTGATTAATATTTTCACCACTTCAATCTTGCCATGTTTCACTGCCTCATCCAATGCTGTGTTGCCATCCGAATTCTTAGTTTTCATCATCTCTGTGATAGTTGTTTCCTCGCTCTCTAAATCTTGAGGTTCATTTCTTGCACGTTGAAGAAGAACTTCCGCTACAGCAGATTTGCCCCTTTTGGCCGCAACATGAAGTGGAGTATCATGTTTCTTATTAGGTTCTTGCAGTAGTGATGGCCATATGTCGAGAATTTTTTCTACAAACTCTTTTGATTCCCTCCAAAAGGATTTGATGTGCACGTGCAAGAATGAGTCTTTTGACTCCTTTCCTAAAATTAAAGTTGATGCACCACATATATTAAATTATATATATGAACACTTTAATGTTTGAAAATTGTTATTAAATTTTCTAAAACTGAAATTAATGAATCGGATACAAGTTCATAGTATTATATTTTTAACCCTTAAGTCAAAATCTTGTCTCTTTTACATGATATGTTTGGTTTGAGCCCTACAAAACAAACATTTTTCTTTTATCTCGTTACTTTTTGCTCCGTTTGTTAGTTTATTTTATCTATTTTCAGGAGAGAAGGCATGTACTAGAATCATCACGACTTGTTAAATCTTATGGTACAATATTTTTTATTAAAAAAAAAACCCTATTACGGCATTACCTTCAGTCTAGCTACTTATATAACATATTCTAAGTTTCGTAAATATTTATGATAAAGTTAATTTTAGTCCTAGTTATGTGCATAGTATTTCTTCTATCATGAAGTTAATTAATTTACAGTTTTATTTTGAAATGGCGTACTAGATATACTTTAAAATTTTAAAATGATAAGTTGTAAATTAATTAATTATATAGATAAATTCTCTTCTTATTTAAACATTGAATAATGATACAAATTGTATCATAAATTTTGTGTATTCAACTAAAGATTACCAAGTTGACGCATTGATGATGTAATGACTTGCTATATCATCTCATGATCCATTCAATAGATGACACTTCACTTATCATATCATTTGGTTTAGATTTGATATAAAAATTTAGGAAGTATATTATTATTCTTTAAACATTTCTAAAGAGGAATGCAATTAACTTTCATCAAGAGGAAATATTTTACATAACCCTGAACCAAGATCAATATTACACATAATCCTCACTTTTTATATAATATTATCCATAACCTGGCTAACACCAAATTTTGTTAAATTAATCTCGTAACACATTAAAAATATATATAATAATATTAAACCCTTCAACTTTACTAATTTCTATTATTTAAACATTTTATAGCCTACTTAACATTTAAATTAAAGAGTTATAAAATTTGCACTTATAACCTTATAACAAAAGGCAATAAGTATAAAACTTCTAGATAAAACATATTATAAAAATCTAAAAAAAGATGCATAATAAAAGTAAAAATAAAAAATAAAAAAGTTAAATATAAACAGGAGATGATGAATTAAAATAATAAATATATTAGATCTAGTATATTTATCTTAAAAAATTGAATAAAATTAATCAAACTAACAAAAATAAAACTAAAAACTAAAGAAAGCTTCCTTACAATAAAAAATAAAAAATAAAAAATTGTAATAACCCCCTTCTCCCCTTCTCCCCTTCTCCCCATCCCCCAACACCCCAACACACCCCCCTCCCCCCGCAATCCAAAAAAAAAAAAAAAGGTCCAAAACCCTAAAACAAAACTATTTAAAGTTAATTTTAAAATTAATTTGAAACAGGAATAAACTTTTCTTAAACAAATAATTTTATATGATTGCAGTATGTTTTAAAAGTGCAGTCGGTAGTTGATATATTTATTCTATGTATCTTATAATTATTTTTTATTAAAGTTTTATTAAGATTATTTTATTTCAAAAAAATAAACATGTTACTACTTAAGGAAATGACTTATATTACTTTTTGACCTTTAGCTGTTAAATTTAACTAGAATTGGTTAACAGTAGGGTTTTTGATAATATTATATAAAATGTTAAGGTTATGTATAATATGGTTATGTATAATATTAGACCTTAGTTCGAGGCTATTAGTAATAGTTCCCTGTTGCATAAATTTGTATTAAGGGGAAAATTTTTTATTTTCAACAGACTAACAAAGCTATTATATTTTTTTTAAAAAAATTTTTAACTTATCTGAATTTTTGTGATTTTTGGATAAATTAAATAGTTTTTTTAGCAATACTACATATATAATGAAATTGTACAACGTAATAATATAACATGAAGTGACTATTATAAATTCATTGGTTGGGTAAAAAATGAAAAATAAATTAAATGTTTTTAATAAATAAAGTGGAAACCATCCATCCAATTGTATAAATAAGGTTATACAATTTGGTTATTTATCTAGAATTATAGTTTTTTTTTTTAAAAACTTTTCTAAGAGTCATGGATTTTATTGTTAAGATTTAAAAGTAAAAGCGATGCGTAATGCTTTTTTGAAAAGTAAAATTGAATGGTGTAACAAATAAAGTTGATTTTAACATTGTAACAAAATTAAAAATATATGGAATAGTGTATCAATGTTATTATTATTATATTTAAAGAATAAGGATATATATTCCAAAATTTATCTTAAACCTACGTATTCTATATGACATATAAGGCATGAATTTAAAATTATCACATAATTCATTAGGTCATTAAACCTTAAACCCTCCAACTTCAAACATCAATTAAATGCATGTGGATTTAAGATTTGAGATAAAAATTAGTATGGGTATTATTATAATTGAATTGCAAAATTCCAACTTAGTAACACTACAAGGATGTGATCATCTCTAGATTAATTAACATTCAAAGGATCAGATATGCTATCAATTAATAATCTTGATGATATAGATAATAATGTTGATAATACTCTTATTCGAAGGGGACTGACTACAGTACACCTGCTGTACCATACAACAGGTGCTTTTTTTTTTTGTTAACTTTGAAGCAAAAGTTGTAAAAGCAAAAGTTGTAATTACAACTTTTGCTACAAAGCAAAAGAAGCAAAAACCCACCTGCTGTACGGTACAGCAGGTGGACCGTAGCTTACAGCAGGTGGATCGTAGCTTCCTCCTATTCGAAGAGGATAAGCTTAAGAATTACCTGAATCATCAGCCTCCGAATCATCTGAGTCCAAATCATCGGAGTTTCTCATGAGTTCTGCACAGCAGCCGTCATTTCAGTGGTCAACAAGCTTTCACTATTGACTATATATATATAATGTTGGTAATTTTCACATTTTAGGAGAATAGGCTTAATCACTTACCTGGAATATTATATTCGCTTGGTGTCGCAGGAAAATCCATCCTTTTTCTAAGCGCATCCAATATCCGGTGATCTCCACTCTTAGCCGCAAGATTAAGTATTTTGCAGATGTTAGCTTTATCCAAAAACTCATTGTCTGCTTCTTTGATCAATATTTTCACTACCCTATTTTTGGTTTGTTTCACTGCCTCATCCAATATTGTGTTGCCATCTTTATTCTTCATTTTCAGCATATCTGTAACTGAAATAGCTCTATTCCCGCTCAGGGGATGTTGATGTCTATCTCTTGCATGTTTAAGTAGAATTTTCACCATAGAAGATTTACCCCATTTGGCCGCAACATGAAGTGGAGTTTCATCTTTGTCATTAACTTCTTGGATTAGTGATGGACAAATGCGAAGTATTTTTTTCACAAACTTGGTTGATGCTGTCTCCGAAGATTGGATGGGCACATGCAAAATTGCATCTTTTGATTGCGTTCCTAAAATCAAAGTAGACGCCTCATATTTGTTAGTAAAACTACTATAACATTTGATAATCTTTGTAAAATTTCCTAAAACCAAAATAGAAGGACGGGAGGAGTTATTTGTAACTAAAATTTTTACTTTAAACACTCAATTTTTTTTCCTTTCTTTTTTAAATATTTAATAATGCCCTATCATAATTTACAAAAGTTCACTGTATCAAATAAAAACTTTTATTAAGACCTATTACTAATTACTTGGGTGGGATTATTTGTACTCAAAATTTTTCAATACACTCATTAATGAAAATCTTTATTCTTGAAATAGAGTAATGCTATAATGACAAAATATATTTATAAAGTTGAAGTTGCATCACTCATTCAATGACACGTGTGTCATTAGCATTTATTATATTGATAACTCAGATTAACATTTTTAATCACTTGATGCTACATTAACCTTGTATAAGTCCTTTATAAGTGTCGTATTGTTTTACTAAAATCTCCTCCAAAAGATTACTTAAATGTACAAAAATTTCAAATTGATAAAGGAAAAAAAGAATTAAGCTTCTTTTTACAACCATCCATACAATAACTTTAGAGAATTATATATCCATGCATTTCATTGACGGTTTAAAAAGGTAAGCTCACCACGACGTATCAATGGCAGAATCAAGCAATCTTACTTCTAAATAGAGGGAAAAAAGAAATATCTTAAGTGATGGAATTCAAAGGGGAGTGCTCATTAAAAAAGTTGCAAATAGCCCCATCCTAAAACTTTCTTCTATCTTATTATGTTTTACTTTGATTGCTCTTTTATTTAGGATCCTTTTGTTATTTTTTTTTGGACATGTTGCAAAAAATTAATTTTTTGAAATAAATTTGTAGAGTTTTTGACAAATAAATTAGATACTTAAAGACTTGTTGTGACTACAATGTTTTAAATAGACAAAATTTTTATAAAATATTTTTGTAAATATAACAAGATATTTAAAAATATTTACTTAATATATTTTAAAAATTTCGAATCATAGATACACAAATGCACACTTTTTCCCACAAATCTCATCCCAATTAAT
Source organism: Boswellia sacra (assembly GCA_013180625.2). Classification (NCBI taxonomy): domain Eukaryota; kingdom Viridiplantae; phylum Streptophyta; class Magnoliopsida; order Sapindales; family Burseraceae; genus Boswellia; species Boswellia sacra. The sequence goes on along the minus strand of SNVD02006824.1, from coordinate 113,814 downwards.
GTGTCTAAGAAATGTAACATGAAGTTAAATAATAATAGAATAACGGGTAGATGATATAATAGACATAATTTTTTAACTTTTGATCTCGTTAAATCCAATTTAAGATTGAAAGTAAAAAAGTTACATTTAATACCGTTAACTTCTCAATTATCTTAATCATTAGATTTTATAGATCAGTTGTTAGAAATTTGTGTCAAAAACATTATGTCAAATGACTCATTCCCATATATATTTGTAATTTTATCCCAAAATATTTCAAATCTCATCCCAAGTAGTACGTGCAAGCAATGTGACATTCATTAAATGATAATAAAATAAAATGATAACATGATAATGTCATATCACCTAAACATATCATTTTAAGATGATATTTGGAAGAATTATTTTTTTTAAAAAAAGAACTTTATTATAAAACAATTTTTGATGATGTTGTCAACGGCAGCATCAAGTTAAATTGGTCTAATACTTTTAGTCAAACATATAAATTTGACCACTCCAATGACGCTAAAAATCACTTTTAGGCAAACATATATAATATATAACCTTCTAAAATATGTATTATACAGTTAATTTTACCCTCTTTAATATGACTTGTAGCAAGGATATTATAAATTATGAAATTATTTAATTTTCAGTTATATTTTGAAATGTCTTTGTGAGACAACACTACAAAATGATAAAAGAATTAATTCTATAAATATTTAAATATTTTCAGGCGAGAGTATATTTAATTTCTTGCATAAATTTGTAGTAATTACTGAGGCAAAATTGAACTTTAACACATGCACAAAGCTATTATAATATTTTTTGACGAAAAATTTTAATTGAAGATAATGTTTGTGAAATTTTTTAATGAATTGTGTATATAGATACACACATATATTTTATACCATTTAAGGGGCTGATTGTTTTTTGGACTAAAGCTTGAATTTAACTTATACTCCGGCTTCAAATCTTTTCATAATGATTTTTTTCACTCAAGACTAAGTCTAAGAGATTTTCATCTGAATTAAAAAACTAAAAATTCGAATCATTTATTACTCATTTAATTATCTTAAATGCCTTTATAAAAAATATTTTATGATCAATTTATACGGAGCTTAATAGTGTAATTTTGGAACACTATTATTTATTTCTAATTTTATATTATAATTCTCTATATATTTTTAAAATTATTTTATGGTGATTTATCTTATTTATATATCAAATTCTCCAAAAAAAATAACTTTTTTTACCAATTATACGCATTTAAATAAATTAAATTCATAACAAATTTTGATATGCAAATATTTTTACTATGTAAAATAAAATCACAAATGAAAAATAATATATACTAATATGGATATATGTATTAAACCATTAATTTTTAGATATCTCAATTTATATGTTAAAATAAAAAAACATATCATTTAGATTTTTTTATTTAGACCTATTTAGATTTCAGTTTAATTCACACATATTTAGAAAAAAAATCGCCCCCTAAGAGTAGTGGATATTAGTGTTATGCTTTTACAAGTCATAACACTTTTTACTATTTAATTTTATAGAATTTTATTGAGTTTTACATTTTTAGAAAATATGTATTTTTTTCTGAATACATTTAAAAAAATAATTTCAACTTAAGGGTGTTCGTCAGTTTATATCCAATTGATTTAGTCAATAACTAAAGTAATCTGATATTGATAAGTTTAATAATTTTCAATACAATTCAATCCAATTTGATTTTATAGAAACTATCATCCGATCCAGTCTAATCCAATCTAGAAATTATAATATGATCTTATCTTATCCAAACTTAAAGAACTTTTTTTTATGAAAAAATACAATATGGTCTGATAAAAAAATTTAATGTGATACGAAAAAAATATAATAATATAATGATAGAAATTTAAATATGAGTGCTAGCTCATTTATAATTTAATTAAAGTGCCCAAATGAAAAATAACAATAAACATTTAAATCATCGTACTACACAAATTGCAATTGTAAATAAATTCATAAGACTCCAATTAGCCATGCATAACATGAAATAATTTATTTTGTACATTAACGTCAAGGTCTATGCACATTATAGAAATCTTGTATTTTTTTAGTTAATTAATTTAGGACTAAAACATATTTTATTATATTAATTTTTTTATAGATATTACATTTTGCTCTTATTACGTTTTATTATATTGGATAAATTTATGATCAATTTTTATAATAAAATCTATCATTCAATCTAATTATTTCGGTTTTTAAAAATCTTAACCCAATCAAATCCGTTGATTAAACAAATCCATTCAAAATTAAATTAATTTGGGTTAGATCGGTCGGTTTGAGCAGATTAATTTTAGATTTTGGACATCCTTACTTCAACTTAAATTATTAATTGTTAATTCCAAGCTTTCTTCCACTTAAAAATATGCAGAAATTAGGATAATCCTAATTAGTTACCTGAAAAATCACAATTCCTTAGTGCCGCCCGTAAATGCTCATTGGAAATTGCAACCGCATCCAGTATCTCGAAATCTCTGCTCTGGGCTGCAAGATAAAGGATTTTGTGGATGCTGTTAGCAAAATATGAAAAGTCTTTATCTACTTCTCTGATTAATAGTTTCAACACTTCAATATTCCCATTTCGTGCTGCCTCATCCAACGCCGTGTTTCCCTGCTTGTTCTTCATTTTGATGAGCATCTCCCTGCTGCTATCTGACTCTTGTGGCTGATTTCTCTCTCGTATGAGAAGAACTTCCGCTACATGAAAATGCCCAAATTTAGCTGCAACATGAAATGGAGTATCACCTTCCTCATTAGCTTGTTTTAGTAGTCGTGGACATATGTGAAGTATTTTATTCACCAACTCCACTGAGCTTTCCGTTGTGTGTTTGATGTTAATATGCAGAACTGTATCCTTTAACGGATCCGTAACTATTTGCTCAAGATGTTGCGCTTTTTCCTTCAAGAGATCGATATTACCCTGAACCGCAGCGTCGAACAGCTCAGAATCCATGACTACGATTGTCTGCGACTGGCCTTCGTCGTTAATAATTGAAACTGCCACATTCATATTAGTGGCAAAATTGTGTGGGATATGAATATATATCTTCAGAGCAGCTCATCCAAGATGACATGACAGTTCAAGTCACGTTTTAGTTGTAAATAATGGATGGCTTGGTAATACTAGATTGTTTAATTATGTAAGAGGAGTACCTAACCGGTTGATTGTTTTCACCGACATAAGGTTAGGTGAAAGTACAATGAATGATGTTTTAATTTATTTTAACTCAACTAGTGTGACGCATTCCATGACGTGTTAGTGTTACGTATTCAGCGACTTGAGAGGAGCTTCACAAAGGGCAGAAGCTGGATGATGAATAGTCATGCATTTAATTAAAAAATTATTATTGTACAACCATATTTCTCTACTAGAAAAAAAAACACTATTAATGTAATTTTTTTAACAAATACACACACACATAATACATCGATTTTTATTTTGTTAAAAAGTGAGTAAATTGAACAAAAAAGTGAAAAACATTATAAAAGGTTAAACTATCTATTGTTTTTCACTTTTACGCATGGATACATCTCTAACTTTGATATTTATTTTGGTTTCCAACATTCATTATATCGCCTAAACTTTTATGTTTAAAAGTTTGGACAAAATGAGTGTAGATGTGATATCTAATATATGATTATACGAGTTTTCCATACACTTATACATACTCATTAAAAACAATTTTAAAAATAAATTATTACTTTTACACTGAAATTAGCCCTCATCCTTCACGATACAATGATACACAATATACACTAATTTTACGTAGTTTTTATGAAAAAAGTTTTCGTGTACTAAATTATATTAGTTTAAAAAATAATTCTTCACCGCCAAATTTAAAAGCAATTTAATTAATTAATTAAGGGAGAAACTATTGCATATAGACTTTCGGGACTCATATATGGTTTCAGACGCAATCAGGAAACAAAAACATCAATATGTGTGCTAATACAGATCATAACCTGCACAACTTTTGTCTGTTTGTATTATAATATAATTATATGTAATTAATGCAGTTTTTTGACCGATTTTTAAACAAAATATAAATTTCCGTAGATTAAGGACAGCGCATGTGACATGTACTCTTATTTTGAGGGAAATTATAAACAAAGACGACTGCCACTTACCACTTGCTCTTAAAAATAAAATAAAATAATACTAAACGAACTAATGCCACCATTGCAACTCTTCATATCGATTAACAAATAAAATTAACATGTTAATTGTCATCTTGATATCAATTAAACCATTTTATATGACCGATCATGTGGTTAAATTCAAAGCTCCAACTTCATTGTTTTGCTAACAAATTAAGGTTTGAATTCAAGTCATATGCTTAGTTTTACAACTAATTTGTGAAATAAAAATATAATTAACTTGATGTATAAGAAGTCTAATTGTGTAAATTCTACAACAATTTCAACTTTTTTAGTTTAAAATTAACCTCCGAATTCAAGTAATACATAGAGTATTCAATTTCAACCTTTTTAGTTTCACTGTACACAGCCTTGCTACAAGCGTATTATTAATTTTTAACAAATTTCATTGTTTTTAGTAATAAGCAAACATTTGCTTCTTTCTCTGTTTACGTTATAAGTATGTAGTTAATGGAATCGATTTACCAATTTTTAGGATAAAGTGAAACAAAAAATTAGAGATTAAAGGGAAGGGAAATTGTAGACGAAGAGGACTTGGACTGACTTTGCGTTCCAACCAAATGAATATTAAAGCTGGAACTAATGCTGTCATTCATACAAACTCATAATATTGATCAACAAATAAAATTAACTTGTTGATTCTCTTCTTGATATTAAATGATTAAATATATACGACTCGTATGGTTCCAAAACTCCAATTTTTTTGCTTTTGGTAACAAATTAATGTATGAAGTCAAGTCATATATTTATGTCAGTTTTGCAACTTTTATTTTGTAAATTAAAAGCATAATAACTTGATTTATAGATAAAATTCTAACTCAATTATTGCAATTTATTTAAACATTAATTAGCTGCAACAATAAAAATAATTTTTTAAATCATATCTAGTCGCTAATGTCCTTGCATTTCGGTGCAAAATAATTGATACTCACATGATTAATTGGCCAACTTCAATAACACCCCATCGTCAGTCTCTGGTTAGTAAAAGTCCTTTATCTAACAAGAAAAGTCATAAAGAAATACGAGTCATAGAGAAATATGAAAATACCTTAAGTACGATTGAATAAAGCAATGATATAATGTACAATATTTTTTTAATAAAAAGCAATTTTAACCCCAAAATTGTGGGATTTTAGGTTCTTCAGTAACTTTGGGTGGCGTTATCATCAGTTTAATTGCCGATCATTTTCTTTACAAATCATGTGGACATGGATTTTTTGGAACGATTACTTGAGAGCTTACACCACAAGCTAAATCCCCTATCAAATTATTCTGTTTGCTTTTGGAGCGAGTCCCACGAAATCAATGGAAATTCAGACTTTTTTTATTCTAAATAATTATTTAAGATAACAGCAATCTTTTCCTCATTGTTATTTAACAGTAAAATTTTTACGATATTAAAATCATAGTCAGTGTTTTTCCTTTTTCAACATTATATTTCTTAATTTCTAAGATAGCCTCCAAATTTTTGTGTAATAATATTCACTTTGGATAAAATAAGTACTAAAATGATCTAATTAACATGAGTTTTTCATATGCTTTTTATAGGTATAATTAGTCATTTGGATATATACAGAAAAGATAAACTATTATATATGCTATTAAATTAATATTTGAAAATAGCATAGAGTTTAATCTATTATTAGTAATCCCTCGGTAATTTGACACCTTACACATAGCAAAAATTGAAATACGAAAGTAAAGTTGTAGTGGAAAGAAAACTAATTAAGTTAAGAAAATAAAACAAAAAAAGAGGAAAAAAATATTATGTTATTTCTGTCTACATATTTAAATATATGCACTCGAGTACTTAACCAAAATTATTGATTCTGAAACAAATACATAAAGAACTGACCTAAAATTCTAAATTATAAAGAAGATGGGTAAGTGAAGATATAGATTTTTCATAAAAAATATAATTGAAGGGCCATTAAGAACAAGGGAAAACAAAATTAATCTTCAATAAATTAAGATTCCATTGCACTTTCCCCATGGTCTTGAACGGAACTTGTAAATTAGTGGGCGCCCAAATTAAGGATATAAAGCAGCCGGCCAACTACTCTTTTCAATGTTATTAGTTGGGTTTGTTAGGTTCTTTGTATTCTAGTAAACAAGCCTCATCACATCTTTATTTGATACATATTCGTTTATGGATTTCAAAAGTTAAGACATCAAAATATATTAATTTCGACTGCAATAGACACGGTTTCACAAGAAACCAAAACTTGATATTCAAATATTAATCCTTAAGAAACTCATATTGGCCGGCTGCAGCTATGATGTCTTTTATCTACATGCTCATGGAATGGTATCTACTTCCTATTTCAATATCATATTGTTTAGGAAAATTGAAAAAATAGATAAAATTAGGGGTTTGAAAAGAAATATAGACACATCATTTTAACTTTTGATGTCATAGACACATTCTTCATGAAATGACTAAAATGCCCTTAGGAATTTAATTTATTCATAATTATTTCCCTCTTCCCTTCATTTACATCTTCCTATTCCATAACCGTGTGTTGTTAAGCTTCGAATACCCCTTGACATTGTCTGAAACGCAGTCCGAAACATAGCACCGTGAACATATAACAAGAGGAACGAGGAACCTACCTCGATAGAAGCAAGAGGAACAAGGAGAGAAGCAAGAGCATTCGGCTTGGGTAAGTTACGCATTGGTTTTTTTTTTTTTAAATTTTTGGCTTGTTTTCTTGATCGTTTGAAGTGATATTCTCTTTATGAAGATTGAAAATAACATTTATAACCCAAAGGAATAGAGATGCATATAGGAAATTTACATATTTGAATTAATTAGGGATTTGGGCTAGATTTAGGGATTTTGAATTTGGGATTTGAGTTTCCGATCATATTTTGTACATATTCTGTGTTTGTGGGCTAAATGAAGTGTGATTTGGATGCATTTTCAGTTTGATGTGTGTAAAAATAATGAAAATTGATGTGTTTTGTCGTGCAAAGACGACGACGATCTCGGTCTTCGCTCGACACTCGAAAAATGTATCGAGTCCCGTCAGATGCATAAACCGACACTCGCCATCAGGGTATTTTCGAAGATATCGAGTGTTGGTTTCATGTAAATCAATATCTGGGTGTATCGAAACCATGTCTCTGACATTTGACGTCGATTTAATTGGGAATGTCAAGTGTCGGTGTTATGTAAATGCCCTGATGGCGAGTGTCGGTTGATGCATCCGACGGGATTCGACACATTTCATCAATGAACCTATTTTTACTTTCATCGAGTGTCGGTTTCAAGTAAACCAACATCTGGTGCACCAAAACCATGTCTCTAACACTTGATGACATGTAATTATGGTGTCGAGTGTTGGTTTTATGGGCTTTGGATGCCTTTATTGGTTAACGTAAAATCGACAATCGATGAATGTGAAAACACTTACGTCAAGTATCGGTTACAAAATCCGATGTGACTCAAAGCTAGGGAGATGAATCCGAGAAGTATACTTTGTTTGATTCTGAATTCGACACTCGATGAGGTCGACATCTGACATAGTCATATCGTCGGATGTTCGACCTCGTGTATGTCAGTTTTAGGAATCCAGCATAAGTTTCTTCAGATACTCGATGAAGTTCATCGAGCGTCGGTTTCTCTATTTGAGCTCTATTGAGCGTGTCGTGTTCCGTCAGATTATGTCGAGTGATTTGACAGATTGCATGTTTTAGCCTTGTTTTTTGCCTTTTTGCATCATATTTAACTATAACGTACTATTTTTGTAGGTTGAAGCAAATGGCAAATGAATTTGGATTCTTCTTCACCCTGAAGACTCCATATGATGAGCACTACCATGTGATTATCACAAACTTAGCCAGTTTGAACTGTATAGAATGGATTCGTGCGAACTTCAATGAGAGGCAAAAAAACATGTTTCGTAATACATGTTTTAGGTTTCTCCTATACATTCAGGAGCTGTCCTTTCCGTCTCAGTTGGTGTACAATGTTCTTGAGTGGGAGGTTAACACAGTGGGGTATAATGAAGAGATGTGGTCTCTTATTGAAGGTAAAAATTTGGTGTTTGAACTACAATGTAGCTAAGTAATTTTATTTTTTAGCGTTTGATCGTTGTAGTTTTTTTTTTTGCCATTATTGGTATCTTATGTTTTTTTTTTCCTCTTCCCAGGAAGACTGATTCGTTTTTCTACACTTGAATTCGATTTGGTGACCAGTTGAAATTTGTTACCCTCGTGCCACCAATATCGAATGTCTTGAATCCGTGTCATTTGTTGGATATGTACTTTGGGGGTCAGGACACGGAGCTCATGCATTTCGATCCGAGACTTCAGGCATTAAATGTGTCAACTATGCCAGACGAGGATGTTGTAAAGCTAGCCTTGTATTATGTGCTCGAGCAGTTTTTCATAGGACGGGATCGACATCGATACGTCTCCTGTAAGTGGTTGAATTTTGTCAACACATTAGATAGTTTTAACAATTATCCATGAGGTTCAATGTCTTACGATAAGACACTTAAAGGGACAAAAAAAGCTTTGGATAGGAGCTTGGAAAAGTATAAGAAATGAGCGGAAGCGAAGAAGAACAAGAAGATGGGGAAAAGGAAGCATTCCGAGACATATAACTTAGAAGGGTGCCCCTATGCTATTTAGGTACATACTGAATAATAAACGTTGGATGTGTTTATTAGTTTCTTTGAATTACGTTTTGAAATACCAATTGTCACCATAAAACCCTTATGTTATTAAGATTTGGTTGTACGAGGCTATGCTGTACATTGGCACAACATATGGGCGAACAGACAGGGTGTTTGCGGAGAGGATACGATGCTTGTTGAAGTGGGAGACACAAAAAACCCTGTCAGATGACATTGTCAAAGGCGATGTCATGTTGGTTTGGAGGAGGGTATGTCAGGTTCCACTGAGTGTTTTTCTTGTTATCGATCATAGCAAATCACTGTTTAATTTGATGGCTTATTTGATGATACAGGCTCGTCCACTCATCGTTTTGAAGCCATCTGAGGTAGAGTAGGCCACTGATTTGTATATTAGGCTTGCTATAATAGTTGGCATCTGGAGAGGTGAACATGTAGCATGGGCAGCATCTGCGGATGCTCCTTTACTGCCTGATGAAAGGATTAAGCCACTTCCTATAGGGGATCCATCAGCTCCACCTCCTCCTGGTTAGAGTTTCCCTATTAGACCTGACGTGGGGCTATTCATTGACACAGGCAATCCTCCAGATGATCGTATGCAATCTCTATGATCGGCTGCCCTCGTTAGTCCTACACCTCCCGTATAAGAGAGTCATGGTCATGAGGATCCATTAGAAACTCATCCCACTCGACATAGTTCCATCGATAGACCTTCTATGGGGGCAGTCATGGACACAACCAGTCCCCCTATCAGTTCTACACCTACCACGTTTGATAGCTATGGTTTTGTAGGTGATTTGGTTCCTCCTTCAAGTCACACGACCACCTACCGTGACATTTTCCCTCCTATACGTGATGTCCCTTCTAGCTTGAAGGCATATAATGAAAATTTACATTCGTATACTTTTTCTTTTACATTACTAGTTGGTTAGTTTCTCATGTTGATTGTGAATAATGATACACAAACACATCCATTCCATGATGGGTTCGAGAGCACAGTTTTGTATGAGCATGTAGGACTCTGAGAGAAGATAAACAATGTTTCGGGCGAAGAACATGGATATGCTGGAAGAGATAGTACTTCTGCTTGAGGTTGTTGTGCTACTAGGTGGCCGTTTTGGATACGTTGCCACGGTACGTCGCACAAGTTAATAACATAATTAATGATTTTCATGATGTCACATCGTTTAACCCGTTGTGATTGTTTGCTATAATACAGGATTTGGATGATGGTATGGGCGATGACGATGATGGTCAGGAGGCAAAAGAACCTAAACTTGTGGACACGAGTATTCGTGCTGTCGATGCTGCTCCCACGAGCTTCGTTTCCCTTCGAGGTCGACGATTATTTCTGGGAAAGTATAAACGAAGCTCCTTCGTAAGTCTAATGGGTAGAAAGAGAGCAAGGGTCATGTCACATGAGACAACCGTTGACGTTTCACAAGTATAGCTAGAGGACCTAGTTGTTCAACCCGTAAAGGGTCTAATTCTTCAGCCTGGGGAGGAGCCTACTTTATAGTGTTTGGAGGCGGTGATGTAGGATGTAGCCAATGTATCTTGTGGTGTCCTGTGGACTCAAGTTCTACTATTTGACCCACATGCCCCCACGCCAGATGTTGATTGCCTCAACTTCGATATGTGAATAAGTGAGGCATTCGACGATGTTGACTTGGGCATCTGCGTAGCTGGCTGTAAGTTCTTTGTCACGTTGACCACGCTGTCCGAGTGGCTTGCATCTGAGGTTTGTTCTACTCCTTGTTGTCTCCTCCTGAACAATATGCTATTGCAATATTTATTGATTACTATCATTATATACAACATATTGACAACTACTTGTGGACGTTACGTTGTAAAGCTCGTGATATGGGCGCAGGTGTCGTCCAGAGGTCTGCTTTCCTGGACACAACTTTTTGGGTATGTATTTGCAAAACATATGAAATTATAGTTTATTTGGGAATCCATCATTGTGTCTATTTGTGAGTTAGCTAACCGTACTCATGAAATTACAGTTAAAAGTTCAGTCGTTGTGGACACGATTCTCATACAGACTGGATGATATTGATTAGGTGAACGAGTCAGACATTGTCCAGTTTCTCCTTGGGGAGATACCCCTGTTGGACGACCATGGGTCGATGTGGACAGGGTGAGTATATTTATATTCAATGTGTTAGTACGTGCTGTTTTAATCAAAATGTTGTCAATTTTCTTTTTAGCTCTATGTCCCTGTTAACATTGGGAGCGAACATTGGGTGGTAGCTGAGGTGGATTTGAATCGTCGTGTGATAGTCATATATGACTCATATGTTGTGTGCAATTCCACCGATATAGTGAGAGATACAGTCCGATGCCTGGCAGAGATGATACCATGTATCGTGTCAATGGAGGTTATGATCTTCCTGACTACCCAGTAACCCTGTATGACATTGAGTGCATCGAGGATTCATTCGAGTTACCACAGGAGGAGGCTGGGGAAGGAGCATGAGGTGTGTATTGTTTGAAGTTCATGGAGTTCTTACTGGGGGGGGGGGGGGGGTGCGTTCCATTGGTAGACATTAAGGCATTCACGGATGAGACACTTCGACGAAGAATAGCATTACAACTTTGGGCTTATCTCGTTCTTCTACTGGGCCTGCCAATGTTGTGTTAGCGGATATTAAGCTGTAGCCTAACACAACTCTACTTTGATTTTGTGTCGTGCATGGCAGACGTATTATCCCATGATTTTTTTGTTGCATGTTACACATTTTTCGTAGTGATACACATTTTTGTATAGTTACACATTTTGTATACTAGCACATTTTTTTTCATGTGTAGAGGTACGTACTTGTATAGTCAAGTGAAAAGGTCAGCATGAAAAAATGTAAATACTTTTTTTTCGGATGTATTGGTACATATGTGTATTTTGTCAGAAACTTTTCATACATGAATATTTTATACATTGACAAAGCACATAAATTCGTGTTTCATACATGAATGTTTAATTCATTGACAAAGCACATAAATTCGTGTTTCATACATGAATGTTTTATATATTGATAAAGCACATAAATGAATATTTCATACATGAATGTTTTATACATTGACAAAAACACATAAATGAAAGTTTAGTCATTTGAACTAGCCTCTGATGGAATAATATAAATACACTACATTGCATAGAGCAAACAAAAAATGTTACATAGAGAAAAATTCCCGTTCTGTACATTTGACAGACATCATCCCCTGTCATGTCGTGCCCCAGCAGCAACATCAAGTGAAACTGGGTTTTGAAAAGTCTGACGATTATGCCCAGAACTTCCACAACGCCCATAATTTTGAGACAAACTAGACTCACCGATGAAAGGGATTCATTTTCTCTGAGGACGACCGGCTGGTCTCTTTGTGACTGACGGTAGAACCACTCTACTGCGTACCTCCTTAAGAACCAGCTAATCCTCACTAACTCCAATAGGAACAACTAGCAGAGCATATGCATGTAGTAATGTTTCAGTTGTATACCAATGAACACAATAATCATGACACGTTAAAAGGTTTATACATTTACAAATAGATAATACATGTGCATACGGAAGCTGGTCAAGATCAAACACCCTGCATGTGCATGTCCGAGCGTGCATGTCAATGATGTTGACACTGTCGTTGCTTCTCACCTTATACATAGTACGAGAGATACCAGTAACTCTCATACGTTTGCCTTTCTTTAAACACTCCTCCGTCAACTTGTTAGCCTATGATGAGAGATATAATTCTGAGTTAACAAATAACTCTTGACGCTTGTAAAACCATTGTTGCAAGTTCACCCAGTAATAATCTGCTAATAGTGTAACCGGAAGGAATCACGTATGTCGCAAGCAGTTGTTTATCGACTCGATAATATTTGTTGTCATGATGTTATATCGTCATCCATGAAACTATGAACTTGCCCATTTATCAATTCTAATCTCTGAAAAATAAATTGCTGCTATGGGCATATACGATTCAGTTTGTCGCATATGATTGTTGAAATCAGCATAATGATATGTCCTTGTAGCTCGGGAGTATATATCCAACCAAGTCTTGTCCTTAAACATGGCCTTCAAGTTACCTTTCAGATGATGAGTGCACAATCCATGCAGTGCATTAGAAAAAACTTCTATAACAACTCGTTCAGTGCTACGATGATGGTCAGAAATGAAAACAAGATCTCAGACATTTCATACTACATGATCACACAACTGTCTCATGAACTAGTTCCACGAGTCATCATTTTCTGAATGCCCAATCCCAAATGTCAATGGGTGTATTTGTTTATTTTCATCCATACAAGAAGTCAAAAACATTATACATTTATATTTCTCTTTCAGAAAAGATCTATCAACTGCGATAACTGGCCTAATTAATGATTCAAATTCGGTAATAGAGGCCCACATACTCATGAAAAAGTATGTGAAATGGTTATTGTCATCAGTTTCTAAAGTCATTATTGTAGAGTTCCAAAAAAAAATGTATGTATATATATATTACAAAATTTAGAAACTATGCTTAAGGATTAAATGGGTTTGGAGAATAAGCGGACTTAAGCCCATGAGTTAAGGCCTTGTATATATAAGAGACACATTAGGCTTCCGAAGGGGGGGAGGATCTTTCATTTATCAGGATATACAAGAGGAGAGTCTTATGGCTACAAGGAGAGGGAGAGAGAGACGAAGGAGAAGAAGAAAAAGAGAAGAAAGAAAAAGAGAGGAAAAGAAGGGAAAAATCAAAGAGGTGTATAGGCTTCGAAACCAAGTAGGGTTTTTCTAACACTATACTTAAATCATGTTATTTATTTTTGTTGATTTCATTAATATTGGTTTGCAATTCATGTGACTTCTAGTTAAATTGATTGTTTGTTGCTTGGATGATGAATTATTTGTGAAATTATGTGTTTATGAAGTGAAGTAGAGGTTGTTCTTAATAGGAGTTGTAGTTCATGTGACAGTTATATGTTATTTTAGTTGCTGCATTTTTTTGGGTTGTGATTTGTATAATTATTCTTTTGTTTAGAAAAATAGACATATGAAGCTTTAAACAACCATTGATTTCATTGAATTTGGAGTTAAAATAAATTTTGGTGAATTTTTGAAATGGGAGGTCAAAATCTGAAAATTATATTGTTCATTCGACAGACCCGAACATTTTCAGAATTCTGTATCTTTAAGATTGACATTCAATCTGACATGACTCGACACTTATGTGTCGAGTGTTGAGTAGATGGTGTCAAGAAGTTGTCTTCAAAAGTAGGCTGATATCGAGACTGATATCGGGTGTTAAGTTATGAAGGTGGCGAGTGTTGAGTTATGAAAGTGTTTAGTGTAGAGTTATGAGAGTGTCGAGTTATGAAAGTGTCGAGTGTTTAGTTATGGAAGTGTCGAGTTATAAAAGTGTTGAGTGTAAAGTTATGAGAGTGTCGAGTTATGAAAGTGTCGAGTGTTGAGTTATGAAAGTATCGAGTGTTGAGTTATGAAAGTGTCGGGTGTCGAGCTATGAAAGTGTCAGGTATCGAGTTATGAAAGTGTCGGGTGTTGAGTTATGAAAGTGTTGAGTGTCGAGTTATGAAAGTGTCGAGTGTCGAGCGAAATTACAGAACCGACCCGGCCCGTGTGCACCCCTTCTAACAGGTCTGGATTTTTCATAAAAACTATATTGCCTTATAACTTATTTTAGAAATTATATTGAAAGGATTATAAGTGTATGCGTGGGAGCTTGGATGGGCCGTTTGAAAACGGATCCAAGGAGAATGAGGACATGAAATTCTTAGTATTGGACCTTGGATGGGCCGTTTTGGATACGAATCCAAGGGCAACACGAATATAAACTTGATGTGTTGGATCTTGGATGGGTCATTTTGGATACGGATCCAAGGAGAACATGAATATAAACTTGAAACTTTAGACCTTGGATGGGCCATTTAGATACGGGTCTAAGGGAAACATTAGATGAAAAATTTTGATTGTCAAGTGAATAAGTGATACCTTGATGTGTAAATGAGAATGATTGCTTGACTTATTATAATTGGTTGTGTAACTGAGTAACTGTTTGAATGCTTGTAATTTAGTATAATGTTAGAATCTCTCATATTGGGCTATATGCTCACCCTCTCCCTCCACAGGTACACAGAAAGATATTCGTACTAGTGGTGTTTCAGAGCTTTCGTAGAGAGTCTGGTGTTTCATGCATGTGATGGTTTCGAAAAATGTTTTGACTAGTCTAAATCATGATAGGAAAATTTATCATGTGATTATCAACCTTACTAAGTTTGTTCATCAGTGTATGTAAAGTTTATCTTGTACAAATAGTCAGATGTTGTAATGGATTCATGTGGTATGTATAAAGATATGTATAAAATGGAAAATGAAAAAAAAGAGATATTGATGATGTCTTTTTATTATTTTCTTAATCAATCACCTTTACAATCTCTAAATAAGAGATTGTAAGGCGTGACAATTATGGTCCCTGGGTTTGCTTTCTCAATCATGTACATATACTGGGGGAGTAGTGTGAATGATTCCTTATGAGATCCGTGAAGTTCTTGCAAAGCTGCCTCCTTGACCCTCTATGCCTTGTTGTATGTGATATTAACACCCAATGACTCTTGAACATCAAACATAATATCCTTCAAACGATATTCTTGATGCCTGAATGAATTTGCTCTTAATATGTTTGCCAATGATATGTGCAGTTGCCTATTTGTGATTTAAGTGAAGTCCAACGTCAGAACATGTGTAATGGTTCTTATACTTTTTCATTGGAAGAAATGTGAATTGGCTACCTTTGTGGCACGTAAATGCCATTTACAAGATTCAACATGACATACGACCTCAAACCTTGTTGCCTTGGAGTTTCTCATCTTGAATTGAAAGTTGTGTCTTAATGCCAAATTTGATAACTTCTCACAAAGCTCGGTTTTGCTGTTAAATATCTGCCTAACTGTAACCTCAATCCCATCAACTATAAACAATGAAACATTATCGTCAATTATGGATGATGAATGCACAATAGGTGGCATCCATCTAAATATGTTAGCCCGACGATTGTCATTTTTAGAGCTCAAATGAGCTTCTTGATGTATAGGATTTGTATCCATTCTCGGCTCATTATTCAACACCGGATCTTGTTGATGTCCGTATAGTGAAGGAGTAGCTGTGGAGTGAATTGGAGAAGGAATGGTAAACGGCATATACTGGTTCACATCATTCAAAATCTCTGTATCTTCATCATTATCAAAATATGAACCGCCTACATTCTGTCCATCAACAACAAAATCATTCAAATCCTCACCCAAATATTCAATACGAATAGTGCAATTATCATTCTTGTCGTCACCATGCTCACTAGCATCATCACTACCATCATCATAATCTTCACCACTACCACCATCATCATCATTAAAATTATCACTAGCATTATTAACATCAATATTGCGTAAACTCTCAAACTCTCTAATGCTATTGAGATGATGTATTAATCTCAATGGCATCAACGGGGGCACCCTTCTTCATTTTCACCTAACACTATAACTGACTCATGCCCTGCATCCTTGAATATTGCTCAAGGTCAATGCCAAAGTCATTATTCAATTGTAGTTGTGCACAAACAGGAGTGAACTTATTTAATTGGTTGCTTCCATTTGTTGAGCGAAACAAAGAGGGATGAGAAGATCTTTGTCGCCTATGTACTGCATCGAATCCTGACCTCTATCTTTGCTTCTCCCTATCTTAAACTTTTAAAATTAATGTTATATATGACTGTTGGTCCTCTAAACAATGTTGTATAAAAAAATAAACATCTTTGTCGATCTTAATAGGAGTCGGCAATGGCGGAACACCCTTAAAAGCAAATTGAACCTCCAAACTTATGTTATGCTTACAAAGATTCCAACTCATTTTAGTACTAATACAGTCAACCAACTCATTATAAGTAGTGATGAACACTTAAATATGTATGTTTAATAAGAGCTTAGTTTATCATATTGCATTAATAGTGTCATTAAATTCCTCAACTTAAGCATATTTTTAGTCTTTGCATCTTTGGAATTAACTTCCTCTTAATTTTGATTTTGTTACAGGTTCGGTAAAATGGATTTAACTCTCTATTTATAGATCAGAATGGTGCAAATATTAATTTTTTAGAAAGATAATTAAATTATCTACAAGATTGTATTTCACAAGCATAATCAAATTCGGGCTCTTAGTGGACCAAAAATGGGCTTGACGTGAACCTATCTACAGTTTCCGGCCAGCCTGACCATGCCTTAGTATTTTGACCATATCTCTCAGAATACGTATCCAAATCATATGAATCAAGATATTCTAGAAAGCTGAGAGAAATATCTACGACATTCATGTAGACATGTGATTAAAATTCATAATAATTCAAGGTCAAAATTCATGGTCAAATTCGGTTCACCTAATTACCCCAATTGTCAAAGTTGGTGCATCTAATATTTGACAATTATTCCTTTGTAATTTGACAAGTTTGCCCCTAAATGTATCTATAAATAGAGGTGCCTTGTGATCCATTGGGGGGCATCTTGGCCTTAGCTAGGATCTTATATTGTGTATCTTTTGCTATTGTGTTTTTCTCTCTTGTGTGTTAATGTTATTGATGAATTTCCTTTTTCTTGCAATTTGTTTTCTTTCTCTTATAATGTTCTTCTAATTTATCTCTTGCTCAGGTGAAAGGGTGAAACCCTTGATATGAGAATAAGGATTCTCTAACCCTTAATATGTGCTTAATTATCATAATCTTATGTTGTTTATTTTATATGATTTATATTTACTTTCTTAATCAATCTTGACACGACTCGTAAAGTAGAGGTCTTGATCCATTGTAGACAATCCTTGGCATATGAAATGCTTGGATCCTTTCTAGATGTCGTATGGTTTTTCCTTACCGACACGAATCTAGTTACGAACTTTGGTTTGTTGTCGACATATGGAGATTGGCACATTGGATGCTTGAACCCATTTACAAGTAGTTGTATAAATATTAGTAACGAAGCAAATATAATTCATATAACTAAAATGGGTTGTTTATCCTTATTCGAAATATCAAGGGCGAATCCCTAACCTTAGCTCTCATTATCATTGCATTAATTTCTCTTGTGTTATTCTCATTTATTGTTTAAGAACTTGTTCTTTACTCATATTTGCTAATATTATCCTGTCATCTCTTTGAACTATCCATATCATATTTGCTTACTTATAATTTGTAGTGTTAAAATCCCATTCCTTGTGGATCGACCCCAGACTCACTGGGTTTATTACTTTGACACTCCTATACTTGGGAGACAATCCTTTTTCAGATGTGTCAAGTTTTTGGCGCTGTTGCCGAGGAAGATAAATTTTGGCGTACGAAATTGTAAGTGTTCTCTTTTCTCATCTTAGATCTTAATTTTTTATACTTTTTTGTGTTCATCTTTTCTTCTTTTTTCTTCTCTCTTTCTTTAATGAGAATTTGGTCACGAACATCTAGTGGTAGACTTGTTAGAAAAATATCATCTTCCTTAGAAAACATGACTGATAATCAAGTGGAAAGGTTCATGGATGAAGGGGACAACCATTCCCAACAAAATGATCAAAACCAACCAAGAACCCTCAGAGATTACATGAATCCGATAAGGACTAGTGCACCATCTTGTGTAATTTCTCCTCTAGATTCAATCCATTTCAATTTCAAACCAAGTTTTGTTCGACTTCTACCCACCTTTCATGGCCTTGATATGGAGAACCCATATTCGCACTTGAAAATCTTTGAAAAGGTATGTAACTCATCCACTGACCCAAATTGTAGCATAAACACCATTAGATTAAAGCTTTTTCCTTTTTCTTTAAAAGATAAAGCTAGAACATGGCTACAAAATTTATGGTTGAATTCTATCAGTTCATGGGATGAGATGAAACAACAATTTTTGAAAAAATTTTTTCCTATCCATAGAACAAATTCTCTTAAAAGACAAATTTCTAATTTCTCTCAAAAACAAGGGGAAACCCTTTACCAATGTTGGGATAGGTATAAGGGACTACTTAATACTTGTCCTCACCATGGTTTTAAAACTTGGAGAATAGTTGCACACTTTTATGAAGGGTTAACACCTCAAGATAGGTAACTAGTGGAGTTAATGTGTAATGGAGAATTTGAAGAAAAAGACCCTAAGGAAGCAATTGACTTTCTAGATTCCTTGGCAGAAAAGGCACAAAATTAGGACATTGTTGGCACCTATAAGGTACCAGGCAAGGCCCCAACCTCGACACCCAATAGAGGCATTTGCAACCTTAGGGAAGACCATGACCTTCAAGCAAAATATGCATCCCTAGCTAGAAAAGTCGAAGCTTTAGAGATGAAAAAGAGTGGTCAATTGAATTCTATTCAAGAAAATGTCTGTAACATTTGTAATAACAATGACCATTCTGCTGATGATTGCCTAACTTTGCCTGCCTTTAGGGAATGTCTCCATGAAGAAGTCAATGCCTTGAACACTTTCAAAAGGCCAAATCACAATCCATATTCACAAACCTATAATCCTGGTTGGAGAAATCATCCAAATTTTAGTTGGAAAAATGATAATCATGCACAATCTTCACAAGTTCCTTTTCAAACACGACAAAATTTTCAAAATTCTTATGATCATACATATGCTCTTCCTCCTAGGAATGACTTTGAAGAGACATTGCATTCATTTATTATAAAGCAAGAGACTTTCAATAGTCAAACTGCTCAAACATTAGCAAATTTATTAAAAACTCTTGCAAAATTTGCATCTACATTTAGCATCCAAGAGAAGGGAAAATTTCCTTCTCAAACATTGCAAAACCCCAAAGATCAATCTAAAATAAATGCAGGGAGTTCAAGTAACCATTATTTTAACCAAGCCAAGTCAGTCATGACCCTTCGCAATGGTAAAGTTGTTAAAAAACACATTCCCGACCCCTAGGAGAAAGAAGAAGAATCAATCTCTAAAGGGCAGGAAGAGGTTGTCAAACCAACACCTAGCGAAGAGGAAACCAAATCCTCATCTGTGCCTCCATTTCCTCAAGCATTAGCCACACAAAAGAAGACAACTCATAATTCTGAAATCTTTGAAATTTTCATACAGGTAAAGGTCAACATTCCTTTACTTGATGTGATCAAACAGGTACCTTCTTATGCAAAATTTTTGAAAGACTTATGCATTATTAAAAGGAAATTAAATGAAAAAAAGAAGGCCTTCCTAGCCGAGCGAGTAAGTGCTATTCTTCAAAATAATAATACAGTGAAATATAAGGATCTAGGTTGTTCTACAATTTCATGTGTTATTAGAGACCATAAAATTGAACAAGCTTTACTTGATCTTGGTGCTAGTGTGAATTTGCTTCCATACTCAGTTTTTCAAAAACTCAATCTAGGTGAGTTAAAACAGACTTTTGTGACTCTTTTGCTTGCTGATAGATCAATCAAAGTACCAAGAGGAGTAGTAGAAGATTTGTTAGTTCAAGTTGATAAATTCATCTATCCAGTCGATTTTATCATCTTGGACATACAACCAGTGGAAGTATGCAATTCAATTCCTGTCATTTTAGGGCATCCATTTCTAGCTACCTCTAATGCTTTGATTAATTGCAGGAATGGAGTCATGAAGCTATCATTTGGGAACATGACATTGGAACTTAATGTTTTCAATATGTGCAAAAAACCACATGAAGAAGAAGATGAAATTGAGGAGGCTAATATGATCGAATCTATTGTGGAAGATCACATCCAAAAAGGGAGTTCTTCTGACCCTTTGGAAACTTGTTTAGTGAATTCATTAGAATCAAGCATGGAACTAGAACCCGATCTTTCTGATATGTGTTCTTCATTGGATTGTGCACAGGTAATGAAAAAAGGCTAAAAAACAAGATTCGAAGAATTGGGGCAAATGAATGAAAGCAAGGAAGACGAAGCCCCCAAGTTAGAATTGAAGCCCCTACCTGAAGGACTGAAATATGCATATCTTGGGGAGAATCAATCATATCCGGTGGTAATTTCTTCATCCCTCACAAGTGAGCAACAAGGTAAGTTGATAGAAGTGCTTAAAAGGCATAAAAATGCAATCGGATGGACTTTAAAAGACATAAAAGGCATTAACCCTTTAATTTGCACACATAGAATACATTTAGAGGAAAATGCCAAAACATCCCAACAACCTCAAAGAAGATTGAATCCACATATGAAAGAGGTTATTAGGGCTGAAGTTCTTAAACTACTTGATGTGGGAATTATCTACCCCATTTCTGATAGCAAGTAGGTAAGCCCTACACAAGTAGTACCTAAAAAATCTGGCATTATAGTAGTTAAAAATGGAAAGAGAGAATCATTTCCAACTCGAGTCTCATCTAGTTAGAGGATGTGCATTGATTATAGAAAATTAAATGCTGTTACTAGAAAAGACCACTTTCCCTTACCATTCCTTGACCAAATTTTAGAAAGAGGAGCAGGGCACTCTTACTACTGCTTTCTTGATGGATACACAGGCTACTATCAAATCTCCATTGCACTTGAAGATCAAGAAAAGACCATATTCACGTGCCCCTTCGACACTTTTGCATTTAGAAGAATGCTTTTTGGACTTTGTAATACCCCAGCCACTTTTCAAAGATGCATGTTAAGCATTTTCAGTGATATGGTTGAGCATTGTTTGGAAGTTTTATGGATGATTTAACTGTCTTTGAAAACTCTTTTGATAATTGTCTTAAAAACTTAGAAAAAGTCCTAAAAAAGTATGTAGAAAAAGGTCTTATTTTAAATTGACAAAAATGTCATTAGATGGTCACTTCGAGAATTGTCTTAGGTCATGTGGTGTCTTCTAAGGGAATTGAAGTGGACAAAGCAAAAGTTGAATTAATTTCCCATTTGCCTCCACTAAAAACAGTTAAAAAGGTCCGTTCATTCTTAGGGCATGCTGGATTTTATAGGAGGTTCATAAGAAATTTCAGTGCTATATCTCAACCTCTTTGTAATCTCTTACTAAAAGACACTTCTTTTGAATGGACTCAAGAATGTCAAAATGCCTTTGATAAATTAATTGGACTTTTAACAACTGCTCCAATTATGCAATCTCCTGATTGGTCCTTGCCATTTGAGTTGATGTGTGATACAAGTGATTATGCCGTTGGTGCTGTCTTAGGACAAAGAAAAGAAGGTAAGCCTTATGTGATATACTATGTAAGTAGGACTTTAAATGATGCACAAATGAATTATACAATAACTGAAAAAGAACTACCTGCAGTAGTATTTGCATTGGACAAATTTTTTTAATTGGTTCTCCCACGACTGTTTACACTAACCATGCAGTTGTGAGATATTTAATGACTAAACAGGATGCAAAACCTAGATTGATATGGTGGATCTTATTGCTCCAAGAATTCAACATCACAATAAAGGATAAGAAAGGAGCCAAAAATATCGTTGCAGATCATCTTTCAAGACTAAAGACAGAGACATTAATTGAAACTTCACCTATCAATGACTCTCTTCCTGATGAATTTTTATTTTCCGTTGTTGTTGTACCTTGGTTTGCTAACATTGTAAATTTCCTTGCAACAGGAAAAATGCCACCTCATTGGAATGCTCAAGACAAAAGGAAGTTTTTCACCGAGGTGAAAAATTTTTATTGGGATGACCCATATCTGTTCAAATATTGTCCGGATCAAATAATTAGAAGATGCATATCCGACAATGAGGTAAGTAGTGTTATTAATTTTTGTCATTCTTAAGCATGTGGAGGAGATTTTTCATCTAGAAAAACAACTGCTAAGATCTTGCAATGTGGATTTTATTAGCCCACCTTATTTAAAGATGTACATGCATTTTGTAAAACTTGTGAAAATTGTCAAAAATTAGGATCCATTTCAAAACAAAACATGATGCCTTTGAATCCCATTCTTGTTGTTGAAATCTTTGACTGTTGGTGTTTTGATTTTATGGGACCTTTTTCACCGTCATTTGGTTTTGTTTACATCCTTGTTGCAGTAGACTATGTTTCAAAATGGGTTGAGACAATTCCATGTCAAAACAATGATCACAAAACAGTTATCAAATTCTTGAAAGAGAATATCTTGTCTAGATTTGGAATTCCTTGAGCCATTATTAGTGATGGGGGTACACATTTTTATAACAAACCATTTGAAACTTTAATGAAGAAATATGGAATAACCCATAAAATTTCTACACCTTATTACCCACAAACAAGTGGACAAGTTGAATTAGCTAATAGGAAGATAAAACAGATCTTAGAAAAAACGGTTAACCCAAATCGTAGAGATTGGTCTTTAAGACTTAATGATACAATTTGGGATTACCGAACTGCTTTCAAAACATCATTAGGAATGTCTCCTTATAGATTAGTTTATGGAAAACCTTATCACTTGCCTGTGGAAATTGAGCATAAAGCTTATTGGGCCATTAAAACATTCAACATAAATTTGAATAATGCTTGCAAGTTACGTAAACTCCAACTGAGTGAACTTGAAGAAATCAGGAATGAGGCTTATGAAAATTCTAAAATCTACAAAGAAAAAATGAAGGTTTTTCATGACAAATCCATTTTTAGAAAATCTTTTGAACCTTCACAAAAAGTTCTTTTGTATGATTCAAGATTGAATTTGTTTCCTGGTAAACTTCGGTCTCGTTGGATTGGACCTTTCATTGTTAAAAATGTTTTCCCTCATGGAGCAGTTGAATTGAAAACTCAAAGAATGGTAATGTGTTTAAAGTTAATGGACAACGGTTAAAACCATTCTTTGAAAATTTTGACCAAAATGAAGAGCCCATTGCTTTAATCAATCCTTTTTAAGGATTGATTTTTCCTTGTCAAGTGGCAGCTACGGTACTCCGTGACTTTTAAAGTCGATTTTTCAGTTCCTTAAAAACTGTTGCTCACCTTGCATTCTTTTTCTTTTCTTTTCTCGCATTTTCACATGGACACCATTCTCTCAAATCTGCACAAACATTTTCCCTCTCTTCCTTCAAATGATTTGCTTAAAATTTACAAAGCTCGCGCAGAAAGACTAAGGATGTTGATGCGTAAGGGTATGCCTATTGAAGTAAGATGGTTAATTGAAGCCAATGTTCGATTTTCTTATGAATTTTCAGATAATCTTGTTTCTCACATGCCAGGTATGGGAAAAAGCTCTTACGCCAAAAAGCGAAGAGCGAAAAGGTTACAAGTTTGTCCCAAATGTGCAAGATGGACTTGTAACCAGCGTTGTCGCTCCTTGGGATATTTGTCTAATAATCGAGAGGATAAACTACAGTTTATCAAGAATGGACTGAGTAGGGAGTCTTTGGATGATATCTGAATGACTCTTGAGACACATTCCTGTGGACTTGTGCAGCGTGAAATTTTTAACTTATGGACACAATTCTGAGATGAGCAGGAACGCTATAGTCTTGGGAATCTGACTCAAAACGAACCTGTTTACCAATTTATAAGAAAACTGGATGGGAAGCATATCCCCAACTCATAGAAGGTGTTTAAGCCGTTTCGGGATGTAAAACTAGAGGAATATGTGAGCCACAGTCACAACTACCTGTACATATGCATCGTGCCATCATTTTTGAATTTTAATGCCTCATAGCTATCATTTTTGAATTTGTATCTTTTATTTTATGGTGTCTTATTTCATCATCTTTTTTTGAATTTCTATGCATTATTGTCATATTTTTCAAAAAACAACTGAGCTACCTATTTAGATGTCATCATTAGCATACCTTTTTGCACTCCATAAATACCACATTTCTTGTTCTCTTCTTCACACATAGATAGAGAGTTGCATAAACATGGAGGGAACTTCAAAACGTCAAATCCAAAAGATATGTGTATTCTATGGATCTCGACCGGATAAAAGTGAAGAGTTTGTCGAGACAGCAAATTATTTTGGTAGACTACTGGCTGAAAGAAAGATTCATGTGATTTATGGGGGAGGTAGCCTCGGGTTAATGGGTTGTGTGTCAAGAGCTGCACATGTAAGAGGTAGTCGAGTTTTAGGAGTTATTCCCAAAGCTTTGGCTGTAGAAAGCGTTGTTGGAAAAACGGTTGGGACGGAGTTACAGGTCTCCTCTATGCATGAACGCATGGCACACATGTTCATCAATTCAGATGCCTTTATTGCTTTACCAGGTGGCTTGGTACTTTTGAAGAAATTTTTCAAATTGCCTCTTGGGCCCAACTAAACCTCCATAAAAAACCCATAGGTTTGTTGAATGTTAACAATTTCTTTGATCTTTAATAAGTTTTGTTGATGTAGTTGTAGAACAAAATTTCATCCCTCATTCGGCAAGACAGATCCTTGTTTCTGCCACTTCTGCTGGTGAGTTACTTGAAAAATTACAAGCAATTGAGCATGAACCTGACCCAGTCAGTACTCAAATTAATCGGTCACGAGGGCAAAACAAAAAGTACAAATTGGATATGAATCTTCGTTTGTAATTTTTGTTTGGTCATTTGTTTTATTTTATTATTTTAGCGTTTTATTTTATGAGTCTTTCAGGTCATCTCTCTTGAATAATAGAAGCTTCGGGTAATGTCTCCTATACTTTGTCTCTTTACATTTAAACATTGAGGATAATGTTTCACTTGATTGGGGAGGAAGGATAGTAGACATAAGTGTGTCTTGACTTTTCCTTTTTCTTATAATAAAAAAAATGAGTTAGTAATTAGATTCAGAGTGTGGTGTAAGGAGTTCAAATCCTCTTGAGACGCATTCTAGGTCAGGAATGGCAGAGTAAGGAGGACCAGTTTGAACTCTTGAAACCCGTTCTAACCAATTTGTTGTTTTATTTTGATTTTGTGAACTCATTTTAGCTAACTTGATATTATTTAGTTTTGATTTTTGAATTTTATAACAAGCAGGACTTATTACTTTGAATTATTCAAATCTATGAACTCTCACAACCTTATCATTTAATAAATTTTGTGCTTATGTACTCATTAAGAAAGTATTCATGAACCTTTCTTCACACACACATACCTTGATGCATGATTGTGGGTGGCGAAATGAAATGTTGTAATATTTGAGTTCTTTTGTTTTGTTTAGGATAACAACACAAAGGAAGGGGAAAGTGTAAAAAAAAAAAGTGTGAAAAAAATTAAAAAAAAAGAGAGAAAGCAATTGTAGATAAGTTTGGTCTCGTAGCCTCTTTAATTCGAGCAATTAAGCCCGAGAGGTGCCTCAATGCCTAATACCCTAAGACCAACTGGTTTGGGAGCTATTGGCCCAAAGCTCGCTACATGGAGAAAGCTTAATGGGATTGAACATTGCACTATTCACAAGTTTCTAAGCAAAAATAAAGCATCGGCAACCCGAGTTGTTAAACTCGTAGGGGCGTCTTAACACCTAATGCCCTAAAGGCCAACTGGTCTGGGAGTCATTAGCTTAAGGCTCGCTACATAGGTTAAAGATGCATTCCTTCAAAAAAAAAAAAAAAAAAGAAAGAAAGAAAGAAAAAATATATAAAATGAATAAATGCCCCCTACCTAAGGTTGTTAGCCTTAACAAATATTAGAACCGATATGGCTTCTTTCTAATAAGCCCCATAGTCATGTGTTGACTGAGCACAAAAAGAAGGTTTATTGATATCTTGACCGAAGGATACATGAGTCATAAAATTAAAAAGAAAAACGATTGAGAGTTTGTTTATTTGGATAAAATCAAAGAGAGTGCAATAATGACCACCTTGGATGTAAAATTTTATAAATCACTTCTAAATAATAACGTTTCAATTGCTAGGGACTAGCAATAAGCTGGTTGGGGGGTGTGATGAACACTTAAATATGTATGTTTAATAAGAGCTTAGTTCATCATATTGCATTAATAGTGTCATTAAATTCCTTAATTTAAGCATATTTGTAGTCTTTGCATCTTTGGAATTAACTTCCTCTTAATTTTGGTTTTGTTACAGATTCGGTAAAATGGATATAACTCTCTATTTATAGATCAGAATGGTGCAAATCTTAATTTTTTGAAAAGATAATTAAATTATCTACAAGATTGTATTTCACAAGCATAATCAAATTCGGGCTCTTAGTGGACCAAAAATGGGCTTGACGTGAACCCATCTGTAGTTTCCGGCCAGCCTAACCATGCCTCAGTATTTTGACCATATCTCTCAGAATACGTATCCAAATCATATGATCAAGATATTCTAGAAAGCTGAGAGAAATATTGACTTTTATGAAGACATGTGATTAAAATTCACAATAATTCAAGGTCAAAATCGATGGTCAAAGTCAGTTCACCTAATTAATCCAATTGTCAAAGTTGGTGCATCTAATATTTGACAATTATTCCTTTATAATTTGACAAGTTTGCCCCTGAATGTATCTATAAATAGAGGTGCCTTGTGACCCATTGGGGGGCATCTTGGCCTTAGCTGGGATCTTGTATTGTGTATCTCTTGCTTTTGTGTTTTTCTCTCTTGTGTGTTAATATTATTGATGAATTTCCTTTTTCTTACAATTTGTTTTCTTTCTCTTATAATGTTCTTCTAATTTCTCTCTTGCTAAGGTGAAAGTGTGAAACCCTTGATATGAGAATAAGGATTCTCTAACCCTTAATATGTACTTAATTATCATAATCTTATGTTGTTTATTTTATATGATTTATATTTACTTTCTTAATCAATCTTGACACCACTCGTAAAGTGGAGGTCTTGATTCATTGTAGATAATCCTTGGCACATCAAATGCTAAGATCCTTTCTAGATGTTGTATGGTTTTTCCTTACCGACACGAATCTAGTTAGGAACCTTAATTTGTTGTCGACATATGGAGATTGGCACATTGGATGCTTAAACCCATTTACAAGTAGTGGTATAAATATTAGTAACGAAACAAATATAATTCATATAACTAAAATGGGTTGTTTATCCTTATTCGAAATATCAAGGGCGGATCCTCTAACCTTAGCTCTCATTATCATTATGTTAATTTCTCTTATGTTATTCTCGTTTATTATCTAAAAACTTGTTCTTTACTCATATTTGCTAATATTATCCTGTCATTTCTTTGAATTATCCATATCATATTTGCTTACTTATAATTTGTAGTTCTAAAATCTCCTTTCTCGTGGATCGACCCCGGACTCACCGGGTTTATTACTTTGATACTCCTATACTTGGGAGACAATCCTTTTTCGGACGTGTCAAGTAGTATGCCTACGAATTATCAATGGCTTTGCCCTCCCACTGGTGTACAAATAACCACCATCTCTTGCACAATCTAAGAACCATTGTAGAGAATAAATATACGTAAAGTTTTCATATCTTGCATCATAGAGACATATCATATAAGGTCTGTGGACAAAAAATTATTACAAAATTGCCTAAATAGGTCACAAGAACAACAATTCTACCAAAACGCTAGATATATCTTGACAGAATCTAACTCGACGCTTTATGCTCGACACTCAACACACTAACTCGACAAAATACACATCCAATAATCGACACATTTGACACTCTACTTGACGCACTAACTCGATACTCGACGAAAGCCTCGACACACCCCCTTAACACTTAACATGACCCCTCGACATGTCAGGAGTCGGTCTCATATATCTGACACATGACATATTTGGTGAGCGATCTCGATCGACAAATCGAGTCTTCTTCCTACTTGACTGCGATACTAGATTTTCTCTACGATTTACAATTTTCAACAAATTTTTGCACAAATCGCACTATGTGTAAGCTTAGTTTACATACATATCCCCAATTTCAAGCTAGATAATGTGGTTGAAATGTGGTTAAAAGCTACAAAAGCAAGAAATAAGGAAAACATACAACCTACTTAAACATTCTTGCGCCATTTAGAGAGAGATTTCGAAAAGTTGTCTTACTCTGTTGCTCAGCTTCAACTCTAAGATTAAACAATGAGACGAAATGAAACAAAGGTGTTGAAGAGTGTTTTGGACAGTGGAGGAAGGAGTGACGATGCTTTTTTCTTCTTTCTTTTCAATAATGAATTACTAAGGGCAATTTAGTCATTTTACGAAGAAAGTGTCTATGGCATCAAAAATTTTCAGAATGTGTCTATATTTCGTAAAGACCCCTAATTTTATCTATTTTTTCAGTTTTCCCTATTGTTTAATATTTAAGAAAACGTTCAATATAACACAATTAATTACAGAATAAAAAAATGCATTATTCACCATTTAATACTTAAAACATGGTCTTCAACTGCTCCATACTATAATAAAGTATTCTCCATTCAATACTTAAAACATGGTCTTCAACTGCTCTATAATATAATAATTCAACTGCTCTTTTATTATATAATAATTGATCCTAGAACTACACTTACTTCATGAACATTCCTACTTCGCTAGTTTTATCTTCACTTTAGGGCAGAAGCTCATGAGTTGCGGGAAGAGATTTAATTTAGACTCAAAGATCAGTCCTATCAATCATTTTATTGCTATTAACATCTTCACTAATAAGAACAAAGGTGGTAATTAAATTCAAAGGAGTTCAAGAATATAAGTAAAATGACCACTTCTATACTAATTCAATTGCTAGGAAGACTTTAAACAAATTACATTATCATAGATGATTTATAGTACAAATTAGGATGTCATGCTCTAATCAAACTTAGACTATAATTTAAGCAATATTTGTGATCGTCATTAAGGAAACTTGAGAAACAAGAAATTGTAAAATTCTCAGCTCAAGAAATTTGATGTTCAAGTTTCTAGATATATATATATATATATATATATATATATATATATATATATATATATATCTATATATATATATATATATATATATGTATAAACTGGTTTTACCAATCAGTTCACAAGTGGTAGTCATAAGATATATCACCTGACCTTAACCAATTAGCTACAAGGAACAATAACCAAAATGCTGACAAGGAGATGAATTAATTAAAAACAGTTAAGTCACTTAACAATTAATTATTCAACTGATTAATTGATTAAGTATCCTTGCTGATGTTGCTTGTCCTCGTCCTGCCACGTGAGGTGAGCAATCTTCTCATCCATCCTTAAACTGGAGGGCACTTCAGTGACTCCAAGTTTGCTTCTAAAGAACTCGAACTGATGAGGTGCTAAGGATTTGGTAAGGTAGTCAGCAATCTAGTCACAGAAAGACACATAGTTTACTTCCAGGCAGCCTTGTCGAACCTTATCACGAACAAAGTGAACATCAATCTCGATATGCTTTGTTCTTGCATGGTAGACTATATTGGAAGTTATAACATTAGCACTAGTTTTATCATACTAGGTAATTGGACATTGGGGAGGTTTGCAATGAAGTTCACTAAGTAGTGATTCAATCCAAGTTATTTTAGTAGCTACATTAGCTTTTGTATCCAGATTCAGTGCTTGACTGTGAAACTATAGACTGTTTCTTATACTGCCATGATATAAAAGAATCTCCTAAATACACACAGTAGCCTCATAGACCTTTTGTCCTCAGAGTTGCACACCTAATCAGCATCAGAGAAGCCTATGATATTGAGTTGTTTTGAGGGCTTGATATGTAATCCATAATGAAATGTGTTTTTGAGATATCTCAAGATTCTTCTTACTCCTTGCCAGTGCAAAAGCTTGGGAGCTTGAAGAGCTTGACATAGCTTGTTGATAATCAAGGCTATGTCAGGTCTTGTATAGGTGAGGTATTGTAGTGCCCTAATGGTACTCCTATGAAGTGTACTGTCTTGGAATGTTTCTGAATTATGTGAAGAACAACTTGTATTAACAGCAACATGTTTAATACAAGGTTTAAATTGTTCCAGCTTCAATTTTTTCAGCAAATCAGTAACATATCTTGATTGGCTCAAATAAATTCTTGTCTCATTTCTATTGACCTCAATGCCTAAGAAGTAACGTAGTTCACCAAGGTCTTTTAAGGCAAATAATCTGTTAAGTTCCTTGATAAATCCTTGAATATGAAAGGAATTATTCCCTGTCACTAAGATGTCATCAACATAAACAAGGACGTAGATTACTGTATCATCAATTTTCAAAACAAACAAGGAGGAATCGGACTTGGCATTTATGAAACCCCAGCTTTCTAGTGTGATTTCTTACTTGTCAAACTAGGCCCTTGAAGCCTGTTTAAGGCTATATAAGGCCTTGTGGAGTTTGTACATAGGAGAAAGGCTTCTTGGGATCAATGTAGCCTTCTGGTTGAACCATAGATAGATTCTTCAATGCTTCCATTCAAGAAGGCATTGTTGACGTCTAATTGCTCAATTTTCCATCCTTTTGTCACTGCCATAGTTAAAACAACTCTGATGGTAGAAGCTTTGACAACAAGGCTATAGGTTTCAGAGAAATCAATACCTAGTGTCTGGTGAAAACCTTTTCCCACAAGCCTGGCTTTGTGCTTATGCACTGATCCTTCAGTTTTGAACTTTAGTTTAAAAACCCACTTATTTCCCACCAAATTGTAGTTAGGAGAATAAGGGACTAATGACTAGGTCTTATTTCTTTTCAATGCCTCAAATTCTGCATCCATAGAATCCTTCCAAGCTTTGGATCTCAAGGCTTCACT
This sequence comes from Boswellia sacra, assembly GCA_013180625.2. Lineage (NCBI taxonomy): Eukaryota > Viridiplantae > Streptophyta > Magnoliopsida > Sapindales > Burseraceae > Boswellia > Boswellia sacra. The sequence goes on along the minus strand of SNVD02006824.1, from coordinate 82,417 downwards.
TATTGTAAGAGGCTCAATCTCAGTTGCTGAATTGTTTGCCTGTTGAGAAAGTAAATAAGTTTTTGGTTTGAAAATGCCACTTTTTGATCTACTAATCATTGGATGACAAGGACCAATTTGTTGTGGATTTTATGTAGGGTGATGATAGAAGGTTTCAATGGGAAAATTTTGCATAGGTTCTAGGTTAGATAATGGGGTTTCATCAGTGTCAATTTGTGTTTGTGAGGTTTCATGAGGATAAGTCTACTCAGTTGCTATTGCTTTTGATATAGGGGACTTAACTGAAGCCTTTATAGTATTACTGGTGGTTTTGTCATCTACAGAAGCTCTTGATTCATTGGGAAATGTTTTAGGCCATTTATCTAGAGTAGGTAGTGAAGTACTAGAGGAAATAATAACAAAGTTTTCTGTTGAGCGATTGTTTCTAAAATTCAGGAAGCCTAACTTGAAAGGGAACTTAGTTTCATTGAATATAACATGTATGGATACATATACTTTCCTAGTAGAACTTAAGCATTTGAACCCGTTGTGATTGTCACTGAACCCTATGAAAGCACACTTAATTGAGTGGAATTGGAATTTGTGTCTTTGATATGGTATGATGCAAAGAAAACAGGTACATCCAAAGAGTTTCAAGGATTTGTCGCCAGGAATTTGTTGAAGAGTTTTAGCCAAGGAGATTTTCCATCTAAGAATGGTGTTGAAAGTCTATTAATCAGATAAATTGCAATGTGGAATGCTTCCTACTAGTATCTTAGAGGCATACTAACTTGAACAAGAAGTGTAAGACCCATTTCAACAATATGCCTATGCTTCCTCTCAACTTCTCCTTGCTGTTCATGAGTATAAGGGCATGACGTTCTGGATTCTATTCCATTCAGTTTAAGAAATTCAGAAAAAGCTCAAATTTCTCCTCCCTTATTAGTTTGGAGACATACATTTTTTTTCCCAAATTTCTATCCAAAATTTCTTTTTAGCAAAGGCCTTGAAGATTTTGAAGGAATTAAATTCTTCAGACTTGGTTTTAAGTGGACATATCTAGGTGAATCTACTGAATGAAATAGATATAATATCTATATCCTGAACTTGAGGCAATTGGGGCATGTCCACACAAATATGAATGAATGAGTTCTAAAACTTGTGAAGATTTGTTAGGAGAGCTTTTAAAGGGAGAGAACCAGATTTGCCTAGTTGACAAGCATCACAAAAATCAAACTTTTCATTGATGATTAAAGGTTCATTACGAAGCTTCAACACTTGATTCAGAATTTTGTGTGATGGATGCCCAAACTTCCTGTGCCATAGATCCTTTTTGTGATCTAATTGCACAGTATTTGCATTTGAGCATGTCACATTACATGAATTAGAGGACCTAGACATATATTTATAGCTAACTTAAGCAGCATTATTGGAAGACAAGAAAGTAGGATGGGCCACACAATTCAAAGACTTAAGATTTCCTTCTTGTAGGCTGGGTGATGAAGAAACATAACTTCTGCAGTTTGGACTAAGTTGGTAGAGGGCTTCTTTAATTCTCCCCAATAGCAGAACTTTGTGAGTATGCTTGTCCTTCACAAAGCAATAATTTGAGTGAAATTCAACAAAGACTTTACTGTCTTGAGTGAGTTTAGAGACACTAATTAAATTCTTTGTAATTTTAGGCATACATAGGACTTTTTTAAGTTCAAAAAGGAATTGACAGTAGGTAATTTAGAAGAACCAACATGGGAAATACCGAGTTTACTACCATCACCAACTGAGAGAGAATCATTACCGTTGTACTCATTGCTCATACGTAGTAGACTTGGATCTGCAGTAACGTGACTGGTTGCCCCACCATCTGCATACTAGGCTTCATCAGCTACACTTCTAGGAGAAGCAATGAAGGCTGAGGGATTTCCTTCATATTGCTAGTTGTTCCATTATTTTTGTTGGTTTGGTGGCCTTCGTAGTTGCTTGTTGTTTTTGCCTCTATTCCCTAACGCCATATAGCTTAAACTAGTTCTATAGAAGCAAGCAACGGTTGAGTGGCCATTTTTGCCACAGATTTGGCAGAAGGGTTTGGAATTTCCACCAAATATGCCTCCTCATCCCCTTGATGAATTGCCACCAGGACCTTTATCATTTCCTTGTCCATGGAAATTATAATCTCTTCTCTATATTTGATTCTTGGACTTGAAATTTTGCTTTCCATAAGTCATATAAGTATCGGCTTGATTAACACTAGGATTAGAAAAGTTATTAACCATTTCTAGCCTATTTTCAAAATTTAGTAGTATGGCTTGTAACTCTTGCCAAGAAATGGTTTCTTTTGACTGAATTTGAACAATAATGGGAGTATATTCAGAGTTAAGTCCCAAAGCAATAAAAGAGATCAAATCATTCATGGTAACAGGACTTCCTGTTATAGCTAGATTATCAGCTATTTTCTTCATAGTCATTAAGTAACTACTCATTTTCATGGATCCTTTTCTAGTAGTTTGAAGATCAAACCTAAGATTAGAAATTCTAGATCTGTTTTTGACACCACAGAGCTCTTCCAGAGCTTTCCAAAGACCTCTAGAAGTAGTTTGGTCTATCACCTGGACTGCAACCTCTTTTGAAATAGATCCAAGAAGCCAGCCTAGCAGAAGATTATCGATGGTTTTCCATTCATCATAACTTACATTAACTTGGAGTTGAGATTTCCCTAAATGTTCAACTGAAGAAGCTACTAGTGAGACTAGAATAAATTCTGGAGGATAAGCTTTAGTACCAAGAACAAAGCCATCAAGCTTGTGACAAATAATAGTGGGCATAATCATGGATCTCTGTATTATATAGTTTTCTTCCACTAGTTTAATCGAAAACGATTGATTGAGAGAGTGACTAAATGGTGAGTTTCCATTAAGGAGAATGTTTCGTAGATGAGAACCACAGCTGATTGATGGATATCAAGCAGCCATAGTGTTTGCCTATTGGCTTTGATACCAACTTGAGAGACAAGAAATTGTAAAATTCTCAGCTCAAGAAATTTGATGCTAAAGTTTCCAGATATATATAAAAGGGTTTTACCAATCAGTTGACAAGTGGTAGTCATAAGATATACCACCTGAGCTTAACCAATTAGCTACTAAGAGTGGCAAAATGACCCAGCTGAGGAATTGCCTGAAACACTAGAGAAATTGGCCGAGGCCGGGGTACAAATTTTCTGCCTAGCTGGGGCCAAGGTGGGGATGCCGAGGCCGGGGACTTGAAATTGAACCTGGAGTGGTAATTGAAATTGGCATATATGTTGAATTCATTTTACATCCTTTAGTTTATAATACCTACTTATAAGCCCTTATTTAAATTTAAGCCCATATTCGACTTCTTTTAGTCTAACAGCCCAAGGTCTCAAGGCTAGCCCATGCAAAAATTTTAAAAAAAATAAATGAAAAGAAAGTTGCCATGGATGCTCAAACCTAATCCCTCACCCATTGAAACGACACGCAAAGCACACAAGCTACCGTTAGGTTGCAACCCATTTAGCTATTACCAATGAAAGTAAAAAATATATAGAGTTGAATTAAAAAATTAGATGAAAATGAAGCTGCCATCCATGAGATTCGAACCCATCTACAAGCCATTTTGATACTATTACTAAACGTATAAAATATATATAGCTTTGTAAAATGTATCAGAATTTAAAAAAAAGAAAATATACAACACGCGTTTTAATCTCGGATTATTGAAAAACTTGGACCCACGTGGGTTACTCTGGCCTGGTCCAGCGAAAAAAATTTCGAAAAATTTTTCGGGGTCAGATTTAAAATTTGGAGGCCTGGTCTGGGGTCGGAGACTGCCGGCCTAGGGTTTTGCCATCCCTATTAGCTACAAGGAACAATAACAGAAATGCTAACAAGGAAATGAATTAATTAAAATAGTTAAGTCACTTAACAGCCAATTATTCAACTGATTAATTGATTAAGTATCGTTGCTGATGTTGCTTGTCCTCCTCCTGTCACATGAGGTGAGTTGTTTTGACAAGGTAACCAGAATCTTTAGTCACACTTGTTGATAAACAGAATTCTATTGCGCTAAGCTGTCACCATATGTTATTTCGATATTAATCTTGTATTTGTATATTCAAAAATCTATATTAATACAGAATTCAAATAGCCCCAAGCAAGGCTCGCATTTGAATTACTCTGCACATGATTGTCCACAATTGAAATTAAATTCACCGATAGTCAATGTTTTCCGCAAATGAACAAAATACAAGTCACAAACAAACGCTATCTACGCACACCTTAAATAATTGAAAATGAATTGAAGATCCTTCCATAATAATTAATCAGATCAGTCCTGTTGAATCAGAGTGCTTGAATTTTTAGTCCTCATGACTGTCTACTTGTTCTTGCTAGAAACCAACCATTTGTTCTTATTCTAATTGATGTAGGCAAAAAGTATGATTTTGACTTCAAATCTACAAGCAAATCATGACAAATTTAAACTCAGGAGAGGATATGAATGATTTAAATTTGCACCGTGCAGTCTTCTCATGCCTAATAAATTAATAAAAGAATAGAAATGATACATGTCTTTTGGTTTTCTCTAATTAAAATATTTCAACAGTGTGCCTTTCGGCATAAATGTGGTATAAAAATATACAACATTTTATAATTCAGTTTTTTGTTATTTTGTGAATCTGTTAAAACATTGAGTTTTAAACTACAATAGCAAAGACTATTTACGGCGGGCTAAAACCGCCGTAAAAACACATTTGCGGCAGTTATGCGGCGGTTCTCAACCGCCGCAAAAACAACCGCAGTAAAAGTTTTTACGGCGGTTTTGGCCCGCCGTAAATAAGTTTTTACAGCGGTTTAGTTGTTCGACGTAAAAACAAGCGACGAAATAGGATTGGCAAACACCACACCTTTTTACGGCGGTTTTGTGTCCGCCGTAAAAATTTATATTTGCGACGGTTATGAAACCGCCGTAAAAAGTCAAAAAAACCGTCGTAAAAAGTTTTTATACAATTTTCGTACAACTATCGTGGGTTGATAGGAAACCGCTATAAATAGTTAAGAAATTTTTTTTACGTCAACCAAAAAACCGCCGTAAATAGTTAACAAAAATTTTTCATAATTTCGTTGTTTGTGCTATTCTATATTTATTTACTATTTACAAAATAATTAACCTGTGTCTCAAAAAAATATTTTGATATAATTTTGTAATCATTCATTCAATGAATATAATGAAATCAAATCAAATACAAAAATATCTCATATAATGGTTCAATCATAATTCAAGAAAACCAAATATAACGCAATCATCATCCACACTATTTAACATATTATAATCAAACAGTTAAACATGTCAGCTACATAGTTCAACAACCTTTACATGGTTTAATCATCTGATAAGTAAATTTACAGAAAACTTGGTAAACAAAATTATCAATTTTTTGCTTCAGACGTAGCCTTCGTACCAGCATCCCCATAAACTCCAAAATTATCCTCTTCAAAATCTCCATTGGGTGATAACTCACCCTCTTCTTTTTCAATTTTGGAGGGTCTAACAAATTCTTCATGATATTTATTGACCTTAGCACCATCTTTAAAAACTCCATTAGCTAATGGAGCAGGTTTTGCAAGATCACCACCCTGAGAAACCAATTACATATTAACATCAGAACGCAAAAATAAATAACACATTGTTCTCTCAGCTGGTGACTTTTACATCAAGTAGGATTTCATAGTTGTCAAAACTGGAAAATCATACCTTCCTCTAAAGTAAACTCTGATTTCAGTTCATTGTGCGTAGAAAAGTAAAATAAAATAACATAAGCCTCACCATCCTGCATATGTTTAAGCAGAAGTTATCAATATAAACATCTTATATTCATATTTAACTATTCATGTAAGACAAACGTAACTAATTATTACTCTATCTGCTAGTAGAAAATTCAAAACCCGTTTACATCCCATTAGAGAGAAATGCTACATTAAATGCATATGCAAGCAATCCAACTCATGACAACTTAACAAAATACTGCAATTACAACTAGATGCACAAGTTAAGCTAAATACCTTCAAATCTGAAGAAAAATTTGTAACAAGCTTCTTGTATCCTGCCTTTTTCAGGTGGAAATTCATCCATTTCAGTACAGGGGCTAATCCTATGAGCTCTTCAACATCCTGTAGATATAAAATGTATTATTAGATGCAGGCACAACATCTCAACAGATAAATTTTCATTAGATCTGAAGATACCACAGTAAGCAAGCAATAAATTTTCTTGAGTACACTTATATTTAAAATTAAATAAATTTTTTCACTGTATATATGTTTATAATTTCAGTTTATTTTCATATAATCCTTTATGCAAGATATAATAGATCAAGAGAATTAATAAATTAGTATGAAAAAGAAATGAACTCATATATATGAGCTAAAATATTTTGTCGCTTCGAAATTGCAATGGCCAATGAAGTGTGAAATGGCCATTCCAATTAATTATACTATAAATTAATGATGTTTATCCTTGGATTACATGTTCATGTTTTCCACTAATTAATCATTTAACCAGCATAATGATTAGCAAGAGCCTACAAATTAAAAGCATGCAAGAGATGAGTTTGACAACATAAATCCTAGATAAAGAATCAACCAAAAAGGCTATAACTTATGCCTCATCTTGGTCAAAAGTTAAATTCAAAAGACTAACTTTTCAAACTATGATTAAGACTAGACTTAAATTCAAAAACACCATCATTTTCTAACATTATATTATATAATTATTATATGGACCACTCGATGACTCGAATTTAAAGCAGCATGGAACATCTCGCCAAGGACATGGTCATTGAGATTCTTATTGACTTTCCACAACAAGAACTCTAATAGTCTACCTCTAAGACTAGACTTGGATTTCTTTTTCCATTAAGTCCTGTGTTTTTTTTTTTTTACATTGTTTCTTTTAATTCAATCAATTAAAAGTAATTCCCAACAATTATTTTTATATTTTTTCTTAAACAGTGAAGAAATAAACCAGCAGCAGTGTTAAGAGACAAATGGAATAATCTAGTTCTATTTGTACTTTTTTTTTAACTACTAAATCATGTAAATTTCTGCAACTAAAATTAAAAGTTAAAACAATTGGAGACTTTTAATTAAGGTCAACAAGTAAAACGAAGCGGAATGGACTTAGCATATCGATTTCAAGGGCCAAACTGTAAATAATATTCAATTGCTTAAAAATTATTATGTCTTGATAATATAAAAGAATAATAAGTAAGACAGCTTTCCTTTGAAAATTTAAATCACATCAGGTATCAACAGATTTATTAACACTAAATCAAATAAAAATCATTTTTCAAGCTAACTCACTACAGGGGTGTTCACTGTTCAAGAATAGTAGGTCTTTCTGCATCGCTCGTGACTGCAATTGCTTTGCTTTCATAGTTGAAGTAAAAGCAATGGCCCATAACAAGTAATAAAAATAAAACAATCAAAATCAGTTTTATATAGCCAACAAATATATTTAGCAAATAATAAAAGGTTTCTAGTTTTATATAACCAAATAATTATACCATGTGAAAGGTTTCTCTAAGAGAGTATAACAGCAAGATAAAAGAGTCAACATCTTAAGCGTGTCAGGGAAGCCTTTCCAGATCAAAGTATAAGGTTCAAATAGGGGAATCATATTAGTCTCCCTCAAAACTATTAAAGACTGACTTACTAGAGAAATTGCCTGATTTTTAAAGGACCCAAACTCTCTTATCCTCTCTCATATTGGCAAAGGAAACACCTGTAATAAGGCCTAGCAGGACAGCACATTCTGCAGCCTCTCTATCACTCAAATGTCTGCATAGCTGGAGATCCTAGACAATCACAATGGAAACATTATGCCCAGAAGACAACCTGTAGACCCAGCGGGAAAAGGTCATAGAAAGCAATCTCCCCTACCCAAATGTTTTTTCAAAATCAAAACTTATTACTTTCGTGGAAACTATATGCAACAATTCCATTGTCCGCTTCAATTAAATCACAGCTAAACAATCCACTATAAAGGAGAATTAAAACAAACAGCAGTTTTGCAAGGTCACATAAACAGGCAATCATGAACACCTTTCAATTCACAACTTGACACCAACCTTTTTTTTCCTTTTCTCATATAACTCTTCATCAATGAAATACTAGATATGTTAGCATAAATAAGAAAACATTTTGTCCTTTAATCAATGAATGATAATATATAAGAAGTTCTGATAACCATATATAACATCAAATCACTCATATGCTAGTATGAGTTTAACTTGTCAAGATTTGAAAGCCATTGAAGTTCAGAAAATAACAAGGTATATTACTCAGGTGAATCTTTTAAGCACAGAAAGTCTAGACTCCCTAATATAATTGTTCATTTTAACAAAGTCTAACACGAATCATTTAACCCAAACATATTAGACATTAATGTTCTCTTTTACACACCTGAGAATCAAGAATGGTACACGCAGCTTCCAAAGCAACTTCAAGAGCCTTAAACTCAAAGGGCGAGTAATCAGGGGAAGTGTTTCCAAATACATTCTCAAAATTCCTAAGTCGCCTAGCATCAGCACCTTCAAATTGCCAAACTTTATTTACCCCAGTTGTTGTTAAACGCCGTTGTAGCTCAACAACATACTGCAACACAAAGCTATCAAGCGAATTCAGAAGTAGAACCTCATCAGCAGTGATAATACACCGAATCTGCTCTAAGTTTACAATAATAGCGTTCTCTTTACCAAGGATTGTTGATGGATAAACAAATAATAGATCAAGCAAGCTCAGATCAGGAGCAGGTAAATCACAACGACGCATTATAGTGAACTTGTCAACCTCTATGATGTTTGAATTTGGAGACCACTTTGCACTCTGCATAACCACCCTTTCCACCTCCACCACCAAGCTTTTGGCCCTTTGGTGCAGCACTCTTAGGCACGGCACCCTTCGAGATCTTCTGTGTTTCAGCTGTCAACTCTGCTTTCTTTGCCTTCTTTTCATCCTTTGAAGAGAAGACAGAATTATTTTTTTTATTAATTTCTGGATAAAACTTTGCTTAATACTAAAGCAACCGTACATCAATATATATACATACAAGAAAGAATTTTAACTGCCTAACAACTTTGCTGAGTCAGCTATCACTTGACTTTTCAGCAATTACATGAGACATATTCCTATACATGTTTTAACATAATGTTTTACTACAACTGCAGCTAATCAACTAACTGATTTTTGACACAACAACACTAATTTCAATCAGCAATGCATCAGCCTGTAGAAGCTCTGATTTCATGCGTGTCCAGCTTAGCTTGATGCTAATCAACAGGCCCCCTCAAGCTAAGCACTGATTCTTTAACAGTCAATTTGTCTCTAAGAAACTGAAATTGATTTACAGCAAGTGGTTTGGTAAACAAGTCTGCAGTTTGATATTCAAAAGGCACATATCTAACTTCTAGTTGCTTAGCAGTCACCTTTTCTCTAATAAAATGCACATCTATCTCTATATGTTTAGTCCTGGCATGAAACACAGGATTTGAAGCAAGTAGACCAGCACCAATATTATCACTCCAGAGTATAGGACAAGTCACCAGATCAACATTCAGTTCTTTTAGTAAGCTTTGGAACCATACAATTTCTGTTGCAGCATCTGCTAATGCTCTGTATTCTGCCTCTGTAGAAGATCTTGCAACAACTTTTTGTTTTCTAGAACACCACTACACTAAGTTTCCTCCAAGAAATACACAATAACCAGTTGTTGATCTCCTATCATCCAAGTTTCCTGCCCAGTCTGCATCAGTGAATGCTTCTAGAGTGATTTGTGCTGCTGGTTTGAAGTGAAGGCCGAAATTTGCAGTCCCTTTTTGATATCTCAACACTTTTTTCAATGCTTGCCAATGCTGAGAGGTTGGTGCTTGCAGGAACTGACTAAGTTTATTAATAATAAAGGCAATGTCTGGTCTTGTAAGAGTAAGATATTGTAATGCACCAATGATGCTTCTATATAGAGAGGGCTGTTCAAATTGAGATCCATCCTGCAAAGAAAGTTTAGCTCCGGATGATGCAGGAATAGGACTACTTTTAGCTTCAGCCATTCTGTTTTTGATCAGCAAATCATTAAGATATTTGGTTTGAGTCAGATACAAACCAGAAGCATCTCTGTAAGCCTCAAATCCCAGGAAATAACTTAATGATCCAAGGGCTTTAAGAGCAAACAACTTGTTCAAGTCAGATACTACTTTGTTTGTGAGTGAAGAGTCATTTCCAGTTATTAAAATGTCATCCACATATACCAGAAGATATAGACTCTTTCCTGAAGAATGACAAATAAACAAGCTGTTGTCTGAAACAGAATTACTAAACCCCCACTGCAGTAAGGCTTGTTTAAGTTTGTCAAACCAAGCTCTAGGAGCTTGTTTTAATCCATATAATGCTTTATTAAGTTTGCACACATATGATGGATGAGTAGCATCAACAAAACCTTCTGGTTGAGCCATGTATACCTCTTCTTGCAAATCTCCATTCAGAAAAGCATTGTTGATGTCAACTTGTTGTATATCCCAGCCATAAGAAACTGCCAATGTTAATATGACTCTAATAGTTAAAGCTTTAACAACTGGACTAAAAGTTTCAAAAAAATCAAGACCAGGTGTTTGTTGAAACCCCTTGGCAACTAGCCTGGCTTTATACTTTTGAAGAGTGCCATCTGCATTGTACTTAATCCGATATACCCATCTGTTTTCAACAATGTTCATAGTGTTATGAAATGGAACAAGAGTCCAGGTAGAGTTTTGGATCAAGGCATTATATTCTTGTTGCATTGCAGCTAACCATTGAGGATTTGATGATGCTTCCTGGACAGTAGTTGGTTCTATAGTAGAGAGACTAGAGATGGCTGAGAAAGAGTATTTTGGGTTTAAGATGACCAGTTTTGGATCTGGTTTGCATGGGATGAGTGTTTGATGGTTGAGAGTTAAAAGACAATGATTTATCTGATTGTACCTGATCATTATCATGAGTGTTCATGGTGTGAGAAGAAAGAATGTGATCATTTGTTAAAGGAGATTGATCTGCACATGCCAACATAGAAGGAGACTGACTTGTATTGAAAGTTATATCCTGATTTTGAGTTTCATATGAAAATGAAGTAGGAAAAATCCAAGAGGAAGATTTATAACTAGCAGAATTTGAAGGAGAATCAGACTTAGAAGAAGAATCAGATTGAGAACTGAAATTTGACACAAAAGGAAAGTCCATTTCATCAAAATTGACACTAATTGATATATAAACTCTCCCATCAGAACTTAAACACTTATAACCTCTATGAATTGGACTGTAACCTAAGAAAACACACTTTGAAGAGTGAAAACGGAACTTGTTCTTGTTATATGGTCTGAGATATGGATAGCAAGCACATCCAAAAACTTTCAGGAAACAATAATCTGGTTCGGAATGAAAAAGAGTTTCAAAAGGTGAATAATGTGACAGAGTGGATGATGGTAGTCTATTAATTAGATACACTACAGTTTGGAAGGGATCCCACCAAAAATGAAGTGGCATGGATGCTTGAGCTAGGAGAGTTAGGCCAGTTTCTACAATGTGTCTGTGTTTTCTCTCAGCTCTCCCATTCTGTTGATGCTGATAAGGACAAGGATGTCGAAAAAGGATGCCTTGAGTTGTGAGATAAGGTAAAAGACTTCTGTATTCACCCCCCCCAATCTGTTTGCACACACTTAAGTTTCTTTTCAAATTGTTTTTCAACAAGAGTATGAAAGTTAATAAAGATTTGTTTCACTTCAAATTTGGTTCGAACGGGAAATATCCAAGTGTATTTTGTAAAATCATCAACAAAGTGCACATAGTATCTATAACCTTCTACAGAAGAAAGAGGAGCAGGTCCCCAGATGTCAGAATGAACAAGTTCTAAAGGAAATTTTGTTTTATTGCTTGAACTTGGAAATGTAGCTTGACAAGCTTTACCATACTGACATGATGAACAAAAGCTTTGTTTAGTAGCATTTGTAACATCCAGAGAAAGAAGTTTACATATTCTAGATACAACTTGACAATTAGGATGTCCTAACCTTCTATGCCATAGATCAAATTGATTACAACTGACACTTAACATAGCAGTAGGAATAGAAATGCAATTCTGAGAGGAATTTACAGACTTAGAAAGAAAACCAAGTGAAGAAGATCCAGCAGTTGGCACATGCAGTTTATATAAGCCATCTTCAAGTGTTCCTTGAAGCAGAATTCTCCCCGAAATTTTGTCCTTAATGAGACAGAAAGTATCATAGAATTCAGCAATAACACCATTATCTTTTGTAAATTGAGATACACTAAGTAAATTCTTAGTTATTTTAGGAACATGAAGAATTTTGTTTAAAGAAAGAACTCTACCAGGATATAAGGAATTTAATTCTGCAGAACCAACATGCTGAATAGGAAGAGTATTACCATTTCCAACAATGAGCTGCTCAGGACCATTGTAATCTGCTTGAACTGTGAGATTGTTCAAATTGGAGGTAATGTGATCTGTGGCTCCACTATCCATGTACCAGGATGGATCATTCACAGTAGAAGGACTAGCAACAAATGCTTGAGAATTGCCTTGAAAGCCTTGAGAACTCTGACTTGTTTGAGGTCCAGCCACATTGTTATTTGCACTTACCACACCTGCTCTGTTTGTGTGAGATATAGGACCTTGATATTGAATATTAAACCTATGATAACATTGAATTGCTGAGTGTCCAGCTTTTCCACACACTTGACAGATAATTTTTCCTCTATTGAAGTTCTTTCCTCTTGCGCTGCCTCTGTTATTTTGTGAACCTCCTCTAAAGAATTGAGAATACTGAGAATGAAATGGTTCTGATGACTGCTTATATGAGTACTGATTTCCACTGTTAAATTTCTTAGCAAAGTTTGCAGAGTACGAAGGAAGACCAGTAGTAGAGAAGTGAGCTACACTTGCACTTTGCATATTAACATTATAATTCGAATTGTACTGAGCAAGTCTTTGCTCGTGAGATTCTAAATGCAGTTGAGCTTCTTCAATGGTGATGAAATCAGTTCTGGAAGTAAGGTTAACTACAACAGATTCAAATTCTGGACCTAAGCCTCCATAAATGTATGTTAACAACTCATCATCAGTCATGAGATTTCCAGTAGCAGAAATCTTGTCTCCAATTTCTTTCATTTTTAGAATGTAATCAGCAACAGACATTAAACCTTTCTTTGTGTTTTGAAGCATACTACGCAAATTCATTAATTGAGATTTAGATTGAGAGACAAATAATCTGTCAAGAGTTTGCCATACCTCAAAGGAGCTTTTACACTTAACAACATATCCAAACATTGTTTCAGAAATTGAAGCTAAAAGCCAGCTGAGAATCAGTTTATCCATGCGACACCATAAGGTATATTCTGGATTATTTTGAGTTGAGATGACAGAGGATCCATCAGAGGCTTGGATCTCAACAACTGATGGAGGACAAGTTCTTTCTCCAGTGAGAAAATCTTCAAGTCCATACGCACTCAAAGCTGGAAAAATTTGTGACTTCCAGAAGCTGAAATTGCTCTTATTAAGTTTGAAAGATAGAGAGGGTAAGCTAGGTAGTGGCGGATTCAAGAAATTCATTTGTGAGAAATTGAAATTTGATCTGTCAGGATTGTTTAGCAGGTGAGAAAATGTAGGAAAATTGGCCATGACTTTCGTCTCTTGGCTCTGATACCATGAAGAGAAGACAGAATTATTATTTTTTTAATTAATTTCTGGATAAAACTTTGCTTAATACTAAAGCAACCGTACATCAATATATATACATACAAGAAAGAATTTTAACTGCCTAACAACTTTGCTGAGTCAGCTATCACTTGACTTTTCAGCAATTACATGAGACATATTCCTATACATGTTTTAACATAATGTTTTACTACAACTGCAGCTAATCAACTAACTGATTTTTGACACAACAACACTAATTTTAATCAGCAATGCATCAGCCTGTAGAAGCTCTGATTTCATGCGTGTCCAGCTTAGCTTGATGCTCATCAACATCCTTGGACTTCTTTATCCTCTCCTTAATTTCACTGATAATCACAAAGCATCATCAGTTTGTATTATGTAAGCTTAGCAAAAAACACAAGTTTATTTCATCGGTACTGGTAAACCATAGCGAATGGTAAACAAGTATTACCAAAGTGCGACTTCACGTGCAGCATCACGGACCTCTGGCCTCTCAATCCTCCGCTTCTGTATCAGTTCCAAGGTGGCAGCAACAATGGATCTTGAATATGGCTTCTTGGTGGATCGACGCTTCTTCTTTACAACCTCAACTGCAATGTTCAACAACAAAACATCTACTGATATGGGAACTTGAAAAAGGACTCCAAAATAGGTTGCAATTCAAGAATTTGAGGAGAGGGAGAAAACACAAGAGAGATGAGAGGGAGAAAACGCGAGAGAGATGAGAGGGAGATTGAAATAATTTGATGCAAATTTCCCGCTATTAGGGTAAAATAATTTGGGGGGTTTTGGCCCTCTTAAACGGCGGTTCATAAACCGCCGTAAAAAGCTTTCTCCGTAGACCATTTACTTCGGTTTTTAAAAACCGCCGTAAATGGGTGCAGTATAAGCCCATTTCTCTTGTAGTTATGAACAATTTGAAGTCCTTGCAAATAGTTATGTTTAACATTTTCAAACCAATTCGCTGCTCTGAGGAAATCATATTGCAAAGTTACATTATAGGAGTTTCCCATTGTAATGTAATCTACATATATAAGCATCAATTCCTTTATGTAATTGTTTATTAGTATCACATTCTCCTTAAACTATGGTTTGACATGTATATTACATTGCTATTCTTAGACAAACATCGTAAGTTAAAACCGGCTGACCCTGAAAAGCAATGTGAACATATTGTAAATACCGAATTTATTCTTTTGTTATTTCTGAAATTTAAACGAAAATTTTGCAAGAAGTTTCCAAAATGTAGTTTTTCTAGTTTTCTATATATCTCTTCTTTCTCAGTTTTCGCTTCTAGTAATTCTAGATTCTTTGTGCTTTAATTTTATTTTTTACTTTTAAGTTCTCTCCTGTAATTTCCCGAGTATGTATGATGATTTTATTTTCTCAATTGTGGTTTTCCTTTTTTTGGTTCACACATACATGTGGCTGTTGGGATGCACGTTATATTAATGCCGTGTAGGTTGGCTCTAGACCCAGTGATATTTAGGAGGTTTTTGATATTTTTATTCACAATTCCAAGAGGCTCATGACCGTGGAGTTGTGGCTATCTTAATTTATTGATTGATCGGAGGTTTTCCATTTGCATGTTAAAAATTTTAAGTTTAATTTGGGTCATTCTATAGTACATCCGATGTATCAGTACATCACTTGTCAATTTTTTGTAAATTTAATGTAAAAATTGTAAATCTTTGTATAAAAATCGTAAATATGAAAAAAATTTGTAAATGAATTTTTTTTTACATTTTCGACTTTTATGCAATGACTTACAACTTTTATACTAGTTTACAAAATAGGTTATACAATTTTTCATTTACAACTTTTACACTCTAAATTTACGATTTTTATACAAAAATATATAATTTTTATACTAAAATTATAAGTGGTATACCCATACAGCCGATGTACCGTAATTAAATCCCAATATTACTATCTCGTTATTACCATCAAAAGGTGACATGTGTTACTGGTCCCCTCGCTCTATGGTTCACTTTTTTAGTAATATATTATTTCTGTTAAGTATAATCAGATTGGTTTATTTGTGTGCTTCCATCTTTTGTTCTTGATTGAAGCGTCAAGACAAAAGACTGACACAATTTATTTGTATTTAGAATTAAATTAATTATAATAGAATTTAATTATTAATTGCATGCACTACATTAATAAGTATATATATATATATATATTTACTTTGAATTTAATTTAATTAATATTAATTAGATATAATCTTAAATTTAGATTATAGTGTAAGGATCTATACTATAATCCTAATTTGTTGTTGGCATCTTGTAAAGTTTGCTTAAATTTTGAATTGGCAAAGAAATTATTTTTATCGTGTTAATTTGTTGTCCGATGGAGGAATTAAGCTGACGTTTTGAATAGTCAAATCATATTTATTATCATTATTGTCTTTTGGTATCTTGAACAATTTTCGGTTTTTATCACAACCATTTATGTCATTACCAAATGATATATATATATATTTTTAAAGCAGAATTTAATATTTGTCTTCATGTTTCAGCTTCATTACTTTTCCTCGCAATCTGATCTTCAATTAAAGTAGTAGAAATTGATATACCCATTGCGTAAGCTGTCTTCCTTATTTGAACTAAAAAGAAAAGAATAAGACATAAAATCAGCCCCCAAATTTGGCATCGTTCTGCTTTTGCTCAAGTGAGAAAAACTTCTAGGATGCTGTGTCCAGTTTAAGGTCAGCCGAGGTCTTTTCTCACTCAACTCGTACAATTCGGACTCTTTCGTTCCAGTATCGATGTCACGCTTTTTTTTTTTCCTTTCTCATTTCTTCATTAATATTTCTTTTAGTCACGATGCTTTACAATCTCAAACGACATTGCACCAAGAACCCCTTAAGGCCTGCGCCGATATCAGCAAGTTTTTGGATAAATTAAATTCAAGCGTAGATCTTTTTTCAAACGTGCGTAATCCAATATATATAGCCATCAATAATTGAATTCCCCGAAAACAATTTCCTTTGTGACATTTAAAGAAACACCTTCCTACCACATTATATAACTTGAAAACAAGCATAGATGACGACATAAAATCAAACACATTCTTCACAGCCATATCTTAAACATTTTTCTACTCTCAATACAGCCGAATCAATGCTACTCACTCACAAATGTGAATGTCTAAGATGCTGGTGGGCAAGCATGAAGATGGGTCACGCTCTACTACAGCGGCTGTACCCACCAGCCACTTATTCTTATTATTTTTTGGGTAAAACAAGTTACAAATCATGTGAAAAAAAGTTGCAAATGAAACAAAAAAAGATTGTAATAAATGCTGCTTTAGCCATACAGCTGCTGTAATCTAACCAAATCCCCAGATTGATGGTAAATCAAAAACAAATAGCCAATCAAAAAATATAAATATTAATGATAATAAACATTATAAAATAAATAGTAGCACATTATCATCAGTAGATTAATCATTCATAACGAAGTTAGTAAGATGCATTCCGTCCAAACAAATCCAACATAAATCGAAAGACATCGTCACTACTTAAAGTTGTAACATTATACAATCATCACCATAATCAACCTCCCAAAATTGAAAAAAGTTATCATTATCACAAAGAAGAGCAACGACAGAGAAGAAACATTTATAACATTGGCAGTTTGTAGTTCTGGAGCTTCAGCCATGGTCCTCAGAGAACAATAATAAATTAATTTCCCTTTTTCAAATGAGTGGGAAAGTAAGAACCTGCCTTACGTTTAAACAATTTCCATATTGGAAGTAGCAATTCAAGGAAATCTCTGCAATATGTAAGCACCAGGGGGAGAAAGAAGCTCGAGCCAAGGGAACAAGTGGCAATTGCAAGCCATAAAGAAGGTGATAACACTGCATTTATGCCTCTAACAAATGCAACCACTACTGCAGCCATTGCAAATATGGTCAACTACAAAGCAACAATTAGCTTAATTTTTTGTCTCCAAAATTTCTGAATTGAGACAATTAAGTTCACAGCTTAAAGGGAGAGAGTTAAGGCTATTGTATCCGCTATTATGAATATTTGAAAAGCTATATTCCTATTTAGGATTGTTGACGTAGGACATATTAGGAATAAATCAGGGATTTCGATTTTGGTTTTAGCGATTTTAATTAATTAGAGATTTTGACTTCCTAAATTGGGCGTATCATAATTTGAGTTACTTTCCAAATTAATAATTTACTATTTTATCTAGGATTTAATTTTGTTATTTTCTAGTTAAATAAGATTAGGAATCTATTTCCTAATAGGATTTTATTTCTTACTAGAACTATATTTTAAGGTCCTATAAATAAGAGCTTTTAGTTATGTTATTTTCAGACTTGGTTATTACTGGTTTTTGATCTTTTAATAAAAAGATTATTTTCCCCCTCAAATTTCATTCTATTTCTCCCCAAATTTCTTCTATTATTTCTCTAATTTCCTCTATCTACATCTCTCTCCCTTTCTTTTAATTTGAGGAACCTCATTCTTCATCATTATGTATCAAAGCGTGGTCTCATCCCCTCTTTTACTAGTTATCTTTTTTTTTTTTTTTTAACCCATAAACCATAAATTTCCCACCTCCATCAATATCTTTACCCCAATTCATCTCCCATCACCCATTAAAAAAAATAATAATGAGCACTAGTGCACTACTACTGTTCATCACAATACCACTGATCACTAATGAGTACTGTTTATATCAGAATTACTGTTCACCGAATTTACTGTTCACCACTGTTACCATTAAAATCTCCTTGTCGCTTAATCTAGAATCTATCCTTGAACACCAACTTCAAATTTTCACTCAAAATGTGTCAAAACGTGATCCAAAGTTTATCGCATAGCCCCCTAAGGTCTTGGTTTGTTTTAATTTTGCTCTTAATATTTTAGAATTTTTATTTTAGCTCTGATGTGAGTAGTCCACTATATTCTGGGTTCTAGTCAGTTTAGTCCCTATGGTCAGCTACCTTCACCACAATTCACTCTCAGTCCAACAACTTCATCCTAAACACTACAATAATTGACTTCCCTAATAGCTTCAGAAATCAACAAACATTCAATAATCAGTGAGGTGAGGCCCTTGCAAGTTAGCCACCAACAAATAGACCCAAACTTTAAAAGTCTCCAATCTCAATTTGCATAACTCCTATCCAAACTAGATTCTTGATTCGTCTACCAAACATGGAGATCAAGATGATAAAGGGATTTTGGGTGTAACTCCTAAGAACCATGAGGATGAATGTGATAATTTTAGTGAAGATGTTGAAGCAAGTGAGATTAATCTTGAAGATGGATATGAATCTAAAGGTGATACTGAAATTGAGAGCGAGATGAATTGTAATGATGGTGTGGGGCCTACATGTGAAGTTGAATTTATCTGTGAAAAAGAATCTCATGATATCATTAAAGAAATTGATTTCATAGGTCGTAATTCATATATGGGTTCACCTAATTAACATCCTCAGTGAAGTCTTCCATGGCAAATATCATTGCTTCCTTATAAAAGGATATTGACATGTCATCCAAATTTCAGTCATGTATGCCTATGTCATTCAACCGTCAAGAGAAGATTTGGGTTGACATCTCTTCAATGCTCACGCAAGACAAGATGTGGCGTTTCTTTATATATTGGCAACTTCCTCCTTGACAACTCCTTAGGAGTCGAGTTCTTTCAAGCGGGGGAGATTTGATGTAGGATTATTAGGAATTAATTACGGATTTCAATTTTGACTTTAGGGATTTTATTAGAGATTTTGACTATTATTAGGGATTTTTGATTTCCTAAATCGGGAGTAATCATAATTTGAGTTATTTTTCTAATTAATAGTTTACTATTTTATCTAGGATTTAATTTTGGTATTTTCTAGTTAAACTAGGATTGGGATTCTATTTCTTAATGTGATTTTTTTCTCTAGTATAACTATATTTTAAGGTTCTATAAATATGAGCCATATATGTAGGATCAAATCTATTAATGATGTGAACTTTGTTGGGATATATATTATGTCGATTTAAAAAATGAGATAAAATTATCCTAGTATAATATATATATATATATACATATATATATATATATATATATATATATATATATATATATATATATATATATCTTTGTCTGTGTCTGTGTCTGTGTGGAAAGTGATCTTTTGACATAAAACTAGACATAAATTATAGCTATTGATCTACAAAATCCAATGGTTGAGATAATTGATAAATTGGCAGGATTAAAGGCAACTTTATGATTCTCAATATCAATTATTGAATTTTATGAGATCAATGACTAGAATCTTTTATTAATAATTTGTCAAGCCCTTTTTTTCCCTAATATTTCTTCCATTATAATATAAGAAGAGTCGCCTGAAGTAAAAAGAACTAAATAAATAGTGCTGAATAAATTATTTGGACGCGTTGAATAAGTTTAAAGATTCCTATTGCAGAATGGACTCCACTTTTAAGCTAAATTTGCTATTAATGAAATGTAACTCTACTTGATCTTACTCAAGTGATGCCAAGCAAACCTGGCCCGCAATTTGAAAAGCGACATCTTCAATTCCAGAAATGGGTAAAATAATAATTAAATAATTGATAACCCATTGGATTATGTTCTTCGAGTTGGAAGCTAGCTATCCTCAAAAGTGCTTATTAACTTTTCTTGCTTAGAGCTTAAATTAATAATGATCTTTTTTCTAGTTGGATTTTGGTGTTTTTATTAGGGATTCCTATGGAAAAACCAAATGCAGCACACTTGATTAGGAGTAATAAATTTGTCTTCCTTTAGGTATTTATGTTGGATAATTAATTTCATAGTAGAAATTCTTTTATGTGATAGTTTTTAGGGATATTTTATATGCATTTGTGAACTTAAGATTAAAGTTTCACATTAAAGCACCAATGCAACGCTTGGGAGTCAGGGCCTTATTTAGGCCCGAAGGCCCTCGAAGGTAGTCAGGCCTAAATGGGGCGTCACCTGTATGGACCTTCACGTGTTGCCCGCAAGTCGGTCAATGGAGTGATCAAATAAGCCTTTAGATGATATAATCAATGTATGCAATATTCTTGCATAAAGAAGGAAAAATTGAAAATTTAGGGGTCTGTAGCAAAAATTAGACACATCATGAGAAAATTTGATGCCATAGACACTTTTCTAAAAAAATGACCAAAACACCCTTAATAAGTGAAAAGAAAGAAGAAAGAAAAATATACAAGGGTTTCGTCAATTCATGCCATCAAGTGTCAATTTCATGTTGTCGAGTGTTGGATTCTATTACGTCGAATGTCGAATTTCATGTTGTCGAGTGTTAGATTCTGTTGAGTATTAAATTCTATATCGTCGAGTGTCGGCTTTCATGCCTTCGAGTGTCGGATTTCATGTTGTCAAATGTCGAATTCCGTCAAATGTAAGATTTTATATTGTTGAATGTTAGATTCGATACGTTGAGTGTCAGCTATCATATTGTCGAGTGTCGATAATCATGTTGTCGAGTGTCGGATGTCATGCTATCGAGTGTCAGATTTTATGCTATCGGATTCCTAAACCGTTATTTTTTTCTCTTGCCTTCTTTCTTCTCGTTTTAAAACTTGAGTTGATGAATATATTTGATGATGAATAAGAGGGAGAAAATGCGAGAATATATATGAAGAAGAGAGAAGAAGATGAGAGAGATATTGGAATTACAGAAAGAGAAAGGATGAAGAAGATAGAAGAAGATGGGAGAGAATGTGGGAAAATATAGGAAGAAGGTAATGAGGTACTTTATGAGAAAAAAGGTCTACTGCATCAAAATTTTATGAAAGTGGCTTATTTTCAATGAGGTCCCTTAATTTAAACTATTTTTTCAATTTTTCTTATAAAGAAGATAAACTTATGATTACTTGAGTTCATCGCTGCTGCATGCAATGCCATCAATGCATTTGGGCCTTCGTAGGCCGCTAATTTATAGCCTCTTAATCTTGCACGTACCATCTTATAATATCTACTGGTGGCGCCATGATAAAGTGGAGTATAATATGGATAATAACTGTCTACTTCTTTGGTTAAAATTATCACCACTTCAACTTTGCCATGTCGCACAACCTCATGCAATGCTATATTTCCTCCACGATTTGACTTTTTCAGCATCCTTAATCAGCTTTTTGCCTATTCGCTAGGTCTTGAGGACGTTCATCTCTTGCATGTTTAAGAAGTTTTGCTATACCAGAATGCCCACATTTGGCAGCAACATGAAGTTGAGTATCACCTACTTTATTAACTTTTACTAGTAGTGATGGACATTTGTCAAGCATTTTTCACGAACTCGGTTGATGGCTCCTTTGATTATTTGATATGGAAATGCAAAATTGTATCAAATGACTAGCCCTAAAATCAAAGTAATTAATGCATCATATAAATTGTTAACACTTTAGGCGTGTTTGACGCGTGGCATTGGATAGCACTGTATGGCATTATGGCTTTGTGAACGGAGCTTTCATCTCGCCAGAGTGTTTACGACCACGACACTGTGTCAAAGCCTTTTTCGAGACTTAAGGGAGCACAAACAAGCCATGGATACATCTAGAGAAATGGAGTTGCCACCCAATTATTCAATTACAAATGAATGGGAGTAATCCGATCCCTGGCTTCAGGACCTAAACCACTCTCATCTGTTCAGAGATGGGTTTACAAAGTTAGGTACAAGTCATTCACTTGGCCCATATCAAAATCAGGCCTCCACTGGGTTATTCCAAATAAAAATAGATCATGATGCTATACAGTCCATTTAGAGTTGTTCATTTTATGCATACATTTCAAGTTTTATCTTCATTACTTATGTGAGGTGATATTCAATCAATGACAGTTATATATTCATATAGAGAAAGCGGAAGGAGAATGGAACTACATTTCCTTCAAACATAGGGATAAGAGAGAGGATTACATTACTCTTTAATAAAAAGTTAAATTCTACTTCTAAACACTTCAAAATATTACATTCATTCCATTCGTAGCATTCATTGCAATTCAATATAAATATTCAATTCAAGATTCAATAAATGGTGAATTTCTCACCATCATATGTGAGTCTATTCAACATTTATCAAGCCTCTTCAACCACATTCATATATTCAATCATGATTATAAATAATGGTCCCTCACCATCAGTGTGAGTTCACCATCACTTCATGGCATCATATTATTTCTAAATATGGTATATTTATACGTTTATTCATATCAATCAATTAAAATACAAAGCCATAATATAGAATCATGGTATTTCGACCTATATTTGATATTTCTATCATGGCATTCTAGACTATTGCTATTCTAGCACAATTGTTGCATAAAATTGCAAGTATACGATATCATGCACAAGTAATAAAATGAGAGTATAAGTATCGTCCCACAAGGATTGTTGGTATTAAATACCGAAATTGTATTAAGACTAAGTACACTCACGAAAATTCTAGATATGAGAAATTTATAATTAAAGATCTAGGGATCCAATTTCACTAGAATAATCAATTTAACTTCTCTGATTCAATTAACCAATATTTATTCCTATTGTTGCCAATCGATTTCACTAATTTGATTATTATTCTTTCTCAAGCAATAATACTTTGTCTCACCCATTAAGTGCAAGAAATCATACAAGATTGTATAAATCACATTCATATCTCTATCTCACATGATTTATGGCAAGATAATTACGGACTAATGTGAACATCACTTCTTAGTCTCAATCCACATCTCAATTGGCTAGAAAATCACAAGCATTAAGCATGTAATTGAATTGCTCAACAATATTGGAATAAATATAAATCAACCAAAATCAAGAGAAATTAAACATCAAATACGACTACATCTTCACCCTAGAAAATAGAAATTAGTTCATATTACAAATTACAAACAACACAAATCTAAACATGTTTTTAAACATAATAGGGATAGAAAAATAAACTAGCTATGGAGAGTTGAATCTTTGGTGATGAAGATGAAGGCTATCCAGTTTTTGCCTTGTAAGTAATTCCTCTTTAAGTTTGAACCACCCCAAAGATCTACCTCTGCTCACCCTTAATTTTGCTCAGTTTGAATCCCCCTTCTTCCTTGAATTCTCTCCCTTTCTTCCTCAATTTTGAATCCCCCCACCAACAAGAGAGGAAACATCCTCATTGCAAAGCCATTGGATTCCACCATAAAGTTTTTTTTTTTTCAAATATGCATGTGGACCAGCTTTAATTGATTCTCCCCAAGTGCTTGGCGGACAACATTAAAAAGGGAAGGCCATGATACCCCACCAAAAGTTCAATGATCAAAATTAGTAAGTTACCCTACAACTTAAACAAACTTAGACAAAATTCATCAGTCAAACATAAAAAAAAAGGGAAACAAAAAAAAAAAAAAACCTCAAGATAAAAGATAAAAATAATGTATAAAAATTAGACTTATCAACAATTCATATTAATTTATAGTGAATCATGACACTTCTAGCCTAAGCATGGTATTTATAGGCTAATTCAATTAATTAAAATGAAGCAAAGCTATTCTAGCTCAATCCAAGCATTCAATGGGCAATGATGATAACTCATATATATTCTATGCTATTTCCTAGCTACTTCAAAGCAATCATAAGTTTTCCTAGCATGATTCTATTCATGTGCTCTTAAGCACTATTCTAGACATGTGCTCCTAAGCATGATTCTAAGCATTCACGAAGAAAATAAATTCCTGATCACGATTCTAATAAAGAAAGGGAAGCGGACTTACCCCGACAAACATTTCCATCTCGTAAAATAAATAAAGGGTAAACAATTTATAAAACCCCTAAACATGCTTCTAAGCATTAAAATAAAACCTAAACATCCTCATTCTAAAGTAAGAAACATAAAGAAAAAAAAAAGAGAGAGAAGAGAGAATTGTTCTTAGGATGTACCCTTTCTGAGTTTAGAACAATATAAAACACCCAAAAACTTTAAATTGGAAAAGACTCATTGAATTCCCAAGTGTGTCTTTAAGAAGGAGAAGAGATGAATTTCGTATGTCCTAGAAAGTGAAGAGGGTGCTGTTTGTATAAGAGAGGGTTGAAGTTAAAAAAGGAGTGAAAAAACAAAAAAGGAAGGTTTCAATTGAAAATTTTCAAATATACAAGGAAAACAACTAGCCGGCTATTCGAAGACCATCAACTAGCTATTTGTAGATAGTTGACTAACACTCTAATGGTCGTCGACTGTTGGTAGACCGCTGGCCAATTGTTGCCCACCAGATCCTTTAGTTTTGCATTTTTTTTAATATAGTCCCTTTCGACCTTTGTCCATACATAACTCTTCAAGTTTAACTCCGATCTGTGATCCATAAAATTCTTTGAAGACTAGACATACGTAGCTTCGCAACGGTATGACCCATCATCAAATACCTCATAGATTAATTTATGTGATTTTTTGAAATCATGTGTTAGTTTTTGAGACTCTGATTCCTTCTCACCTTTCTTCCTTTGGCTTTCAAGGGCATTTCGATAATTTTTATTGCTCTCATTTATCTTTATTTTATCATCAAGCCTAAAAAATCCAGTGTCTATAGCTTTCCCCCTATTTTGGAGAAGTTTGTGAGACACAAAGATCGATAAAGTACTCTTACTTCATCCTTGCTTCTTCTACCTTGATATCCTCGCCTTCATGTTTATTCTATCAGACTTCTCATCATCTTCTTTCCTCTTCCATTTCTCCAAAAAGATGTGCCCACTCAAGGGCTAATGTGCCCATACAAGGACTAGCACGCCCATTCAAGGGCTAATACGCCTATTCAAAGGTTAATATGCCCACTCGAGGGCCCGTTCGAGGGCTAGAAAGAATCCTTATAATGCTATGACAAATACTCCTCGGTGCATCTACTTCATCGGGTTTCTAACACTCTTCACTGTACCTACTTTTTAGGGTTTTCAACACTCTTTAGTGCGCCTATTTTAATGGCTTCAAACACTCTTAAGTACACTTACTTCCTAGGGTTTTCAATACTTTTCAGTGCCCCTATTCTTACTACTTGTGTTTATTCTAAGGGCTTAAAATACTCTTAAATGTGCCTACTTCTTAGGGGTACTTCTAATGCATGCCCATTGGGAAAACCTATCATACAGTACTTCGTATTATTTAGACCTCTTCATCTTCCTGCCTTTGGCTTCCTTTATTCTTCTTTGATCCATTCAACCTTTGAATTCATTAGGGTTTCATGCCTTTCTTTTGAGTATCCTTGCTTCTATTATTAATGTCTTCTAGTCCACTAGGGAAAATTTTTTGTTTTGTTATGCTTTAGCATTATTTATTCCTGATCTTTTCAGATTTTTTATTATAGGATCCTTCATTGGAAGAATTCTTATCATGCTGTTGATTCTTGGACTCACTAGGGATATTTCTATTATTCTTTCAAATTCCTGTAAAATATAAAAAATCTGTTAATAATTTGAAATCAATTCAAATTTTACCTCATTCGACGCGTTCTTCAACAAACTGCTTTCTAGTCTACGGAGGAATTCTTCCATTTGGATTGGTTGAAGATTCTATCCACTGATGTTACTCTTCTTTCATTGTAAGTTGCTAAACTATTGCCGTGGGTGCTTGTCACCAGTACGGTAAAAAATTCTTTCGGTGTCTTAAGGTCGATATAGAGTTTTTTCTTCTTTTTTCTTTTTCTTTTCCTCTTATCTCTTTCTTTATCTTTTCTTTTTCCCTCTCTTCTTTTCTTCTTCTCCCTCTTCTTTTCTTTTTCTCTCTTTCATTTTCATTCTCTTCTTTTCTTTTCTCTTTCTCTTTTTCTTTTTCTTTCCTTTTCTTCTTTTCTTTTCTTTTCTTCTTTTCTTTTCTTTCTTTCTTTGGCCTTTTATTCTTTTGCCCTTCATTTAAGGGATAGCCAACCAATTGTGAGAGGACTGCTAGGTTTCTCCTCCTCCTCCAATTCTAATTATAGACTTAACTGACTTGGCGATGGAGCTAGATGTGCCAGATTACGTAGCTGGGATGCACTTGATAGAGATTGAGTTCCTAGTGATGATAGTTTCTTATGTTGAATAGGCTTGAGCCACATTGCTATATACTATGCTAGGTCGATCTCCTAATAAGCTTTCTCATCCTCCTTCTAGTACTACTCGCAGCTCTTCCAACCATGTTGGTAGCTTTTTCGCCCATGATGGGAAGACATCGAGGGTTTCTTCCTTTGGTACTAGCACATTAGTCTCTTTTGCTGTTGCTACTGAGTAGCTGCGTCCATCTCCAGCCCTTATAGTTGCTCTAGCCATTCCAGCTGGTCATGTGATTAGCAACCTCTTGGCCTACCCTAACAATGTAGTCTGCACCTGGAATACCAGCAGACAGATGAGTAGTCATATGATTACTAAGGATCCGACCATGCTTGTCCCCTTCGTTCCTTATGATACCACCTTGGTAAGTCTTCTGATTATTTATTCCTCAAGTTTTCTGTTATTATTCAATTTTTTGTTATTTATAAAAAATTCACTGTAATGCAATGCAAGTACCATGATCTTTCATGGAACATGTCTTCTGGATGCAAAATGCTTCCCACAGATATGTCTTACAGATGTCTCACTAATATTAGGTAAAACACTACTCTATGTTTCATGTATGCATGATTTGTATCCTAATAGTTTTTTCTAACAATATGCTTCTTGCTTGGATTAGACAAGCCGTCAAGGGAATGTTCGTTTGGAGCGAGAGATCGAATGCCTTCAGGCTCATGTTGATGCCTTCTCTGTTGATAACGATGATGATGGTGATGAGTGGGGACTGTCGCCATCGGCTTCCTGCATGTTGATTTCTTTCTTTTGTTCATTTGCTTCCACGTATAAACTTCTATGCTTCAATTTTTCTTAATGTATAATGAAGGCAATCAGTTATGCGAACAAGTTTCAAAGATTTTGGTGAAAATTTTCTATTTTCAGCTTCCTACATTGCTTCTTAAACTATGTGTATTTTGATGTAAACTTGTTCAAATTTGAATTTACATAATCATTTATTCAATTCTAAATGAAATTAAGAAATCTGGAAGTCATGCACTCAAAACTGCTCATCGATACGCATCCTAGAAGCCAAAAAAAGTGCAAAAAAAGGAATTAAAGAGTTGTTTGCCCTACCAATTGCTGGTTGACTATCAAACCATTAGCCAGCTATCATGCAACCACCGACCAGTGGTTAGACAGCTGACCGATAGTCATTCGATTGCTTACGAGGTGTCTTTCCTCCTTTTGCCCCTTTTTACTTCGTTTTTTGCACTATTTAAGTGTTGTTTCTCTCGTTGTTTCTCCACACCCTTCAATATTTTCTTCCTCGTTTCTCGAGTTTTCTTTTGCACTTTTTAACATGTTTGAGTCTCTCTCAATACCCTTCGACCTCTCTTAAAGCTTTTGAAGGATGATGACTAGAAGCGACTTGAATCCAGCAATCTTTACAATTTGAAATTCCTTCGACATGTGAAGCTTGACTTTTTTTCTCAAGGAATGCACGACCTTCTAGGATCCTCATAATTAGGTCTTTCGTTTCAATGGGCAAGAGTTTTGCCCCCTGTATGAGGAATTCTCTGCCATGCTCAGTTGTCAATCATCCAGTTTCGAGAGCATCATTCCGCCTAATGCTAACACACCATTAATGATTGATCTTGCCAACTTCTTTGACTTTTTTATTCCTACCATGGGCTTTCACACTAGAAGTGGTAGAGTGACATTGTCTTCCATCATGCCTTTATATGAGATGATGGATAGGACCTCATTTAGTTGGCTTCATCTTCTTCAATTCTATTTTCTTGCATAGTTTCTACTAGTTTCACTGGATGGTCTTGGCGACTCACATTTTATGACCATCATTCCTTAGATGGGACTTGTTTTCATAGCAGTTCCATTGATTCTTGC
This sequence comes from Boswellia sacra, assembly GCA_013180625.2. Lineage (NCBI taxonomy): Eukaryota > Viridiplantae > Streptophyta > Magnoliopsida > Sapindales > Burseraceae > Boswellia > Boswellia sacra. The sequence goes on along the minus strand of SNVD02006824.1, from coordinate 53,785 downwards.
TGAAACATTGATCAGACTAGATCGTGTCAGGATTGATTCTAGTTAGAGGTTCAGTGGCAATCTTCTGCTTCTCCAGGTATCTTTCTTTTAACCCTAATTTTTGTCTAAGCTGCCCTTTTAGGTTTTTGACTTAGTAGGTTCTTCTTCTTCTTTTTTTTTGTCATACTCTAATTTTTACCTAAGCTGCCCTTTTGGCTTTTTGACTTAATGAGCTTGCCCTAGCTTTTGGCTTAGTCAACCTTTTTGGGTTTTCAACTCAGCAGGCCCTTTCCTTCTTCTTTTTCTTGTAGCCTAACTTTTGTCTAAGTTGTACTTTTGGGTTTTCAACTTAGCGGGCTTCCCCAAACTTTTGCTTGAGCCACGTTTTTTGGGTTTTCAACTTAGTAGGCTTTTTCTTCTTCTTTTTTCTTTACCTTAACTTTTGCCTAAGTTGCCCTTTCAGGTTTTCAACTTAGCGGGCTTCCCCAAACTTTTGCTTGGGCCGCGTTTTTTGGGTTTTCAACTTAGTAGGCTTTTTCTTCCTCTTTTTCCTTTACCCTAACTTTTGCCTAAGTTGCCCTTTTAGGTTTTCAACTTAGTGGGCTTGCCTTAATTTTTGCCTAAGTCGCCTTTTTAGGTTTTCGACTTAGTAGACTTTTTCTTATTTTTCTTATTTTTCTTTTTAAAATTTGGTTACAAGAGAGGCTGTCTATTCTAGCACCACTTGAAGGGATATTTTCTATTATAGCCCTTAGCTTTATACAAGAAGGAGACTTGAGAGACTTTCCTCTTCGATCGACTAGCTTCGAGTCATTTTGGATACTCAGATTCATTGGCACTATCCATGGTAGAGGCTGAAGCATGTGATAGTCGGGACCTATATCGCATGCGTGCCTTTAATGGGTTTCACCCATAGTTCATTCTATGATCTTACTACATCAGCAGGATAGACTTAAGTAGAGGATCGTGGATTCACTGACTGCTTTCAGTCCTGGTAGACTTTTTGTTTATTATTTAGAGTGTGTGAAGGATTCTTAACTGCATTAGACCATCGAGAGGAATTTGTTCAATGATCCTGATTTTGATTCTGACGACCGATGCAAGGACTGGGTGACTTTCCAGGCTTATATTCTTGATCCTCCTATTTGAGTCAGACAGTGCCATGAGCGATATGGCGAGCTTATTCGTAGTCTAGTGAAGAGATAGAGACGACATTGATTGTTAACTTAGATGTTAGATGCTTTCCTTTTATTATCATGAAAAATAATAAGACATTTCAAAGACATTTATTTCCAAACAATTTTATTTCATTAATAAAAGTATAATTGTTTGTTCTTTGAATAATATGTATATAATGAGATAACTCCTGTCATTAATCAGCCATTTCTGGTTTTATTAATTAATTATTTTTCTCTCACATTTTTTTAATACAAAGTATTTCTTCAACCTGTCCATGTTGATGGGCTCAATGAACTCATTCCCTTCCATATTTGATGAATTTAACAGCTTTGCTAGACATGACCTTCATCACAATGAATGGGCCTTCCAGTTGGGCTTGAACTTTTTTCTCGAATCAAACACTACTGGCCTAGCTTGTTTAAGGACCAATTTCCCTTCTTTAAACTTCTTTGCCTTTATTCTCTTGTTAAAGGCTTGAGTAACCTGCTTCTAGTGCAACTGTATATGATATCTGGCCTTCATTCTTTTCTCATCAATCAAGACCAACTGTTCACATCTATTGTGAACCCACTATCCTTCAGCCATTTTTGCTTCCATCAGAACTCTCGCTGATTTCATTTCTATCTTAATTGGTAGGACTGTTTTTGAACCATGCACCAATGAGAAGGGCATCATGCCTATCGAATTGTTGGGTGTTGTTCTATAACCCTAATGCATAAATTGTAGTTACTCCACCTAATCTTTGTATGTCTACATTATCTTGGCCAACATCTTCTTGATGTTCTTATTGGCCACTTTGATGTTCTTGATGTTCTTATTTGCTTGTGGCCAATATGAAGACGACTTATAGTGTTCAATCCCATACTTATCAAATAAGGCTTTAGTCTCAACCTGGAAATTAACTCCATTATCAATCACGATGTGATACGGTACTCCAAATCTGCATATGACATTTTTCTCAATGAACTTTGCCACTTGTTTTGCCCCTAGTTTACTGTAAGGCTCAACTTCCATCCACTTGGTGAAGTAGTCAATTGCCACCATCATATATCGATGCCTAATAAAGACTGATGACTTTATCTCTCCTATAATGTTAATGCCCCATGTAGTAAAAGGCCACAGTGCTATCATTCCTTGTAGCTCTGAGGGTGGTTGGTGAATCAAATTTTTATTGATCTGCCATTGGTGACACCTCTTTATGAACTGAACACAATCTGTCTCCATGCTTAGATAGTAAAAGCCTTGCCGCATTATCTTCTTTGCAAGCATTAAGCTATTCATATGTGGTCCACATACATTACTATGGATTTCCTCCATGAGCCTTATACCTTTTTTCTCATCAACAGACCTCAATTGCATCCCTTCTAGCATTCTCTTGTAAATCACTCATTGATGACAAGTAAATTGTTTGGTCAACCTTCGTAGTATAGCCCCGTCTTTCTTGTTAGCCTCAGCTGCTAGAATCCTCTCTTCCAGGTATCTATTTAAGTCATAAAATCATGGCCTTTCATCGACTTCGGTCTCCATGACATAGGGTTTCATGTAGCAAGGACACTATGTTTATGATATTACTATTGTTCTCACCAACAACTTTTGAGTACTCACCCAACTGATGCCAAAAAAACCAAAGCATTTGCCATTTGATTCTTATTTCTAGGTAGATAAGTGAAGGGCATTGCTTGAGCCTCCTAGTTATCCTTCTAATATGCTTAAGATACAGTTTCAACCTTCATTCCCTTAGATCCCATTAGCTTGAGAGTTGACTAGTTTTGAATTTCATCAATACCTATTGTAATCGTAACTTCTAAATTAAAGGCACAAGCTTCGTACTCAGCCATATTATTCGTGACTCTAAACTCTAACTTTTTAGCAAAAAGGATGAGACAAAAATAACTGCTATTCCAGCATCATTTTTATTGACGAGTCTATCAAAGAACATTCTCCATCCCACTATTGAGATTACCCTTAGATGTTCATTTGGGAAATCCAACTCCCATGGTTCATCATCATCGATAAGATTCATGGCCAAAAACTATGCTACTATTATTCTTTTCACCACCTTCTGACATACTTGATGTCAAATTCTTAACATTGAACTATCCATCTTGCTAGTTTGCCCTCCAAAGATGATGCTTCATAAAGGTACTTCATGGGATTCTTTTTTGAGATAGCCTTAATCTTGTAAGACTGAAAATAATGTCTTAACTTCTTTGAAAGCCACACCATGGTTAAACATGTTTTCTCCACTAGCTATACTTCGTCTCATATGGTAGCAACTTTTTGGTAAGATAATAAATAACATGTTCTACGCTATTCTCATCTTTTTGTACCAGTATAGCACCTATGGTTTCCTTCTCAAGAGCTAAGTAGAGAATCGAATTATTGCCAGGTCTCGACGGTCTCAAGATTGGCAGATTTTGTAAGTACTTCTTAGTCATTCAACCTTCCTTCCCTTAGATCCCATTGGCTTGAGAAATGACTAGTGTTGAATCTCTAAATACTTTTATTTCATTAATACCCACCGTAATCAGAACTTCTAAATCAAATGCACAAGCTTCATACTCAGCCATATTATTTGTGACTCTAAACTCCAACTTTTTAGCAAAGAGGATGACTTCTTCAATTGGTGAGACCAAAATAACTGCTATTCCAACACTCTTTCTATTAATAGCTCTATCAAAGAACATTTTCCATCCACTACTGAGATTACCCTTAGATGTTCATCTGGGAAATCCAACTCCCATGGCTCATCATCGTCAATCGGATTCATGGCCAAAAACTATGCTACTACTATTTTTTTCACCACCTTTTGACATACTTGATGAGCCTGAAGATCAATGCACTAACTATCATCAACTTGACAATAAGTCGACTAATGTATTGGATCTTCCCAAGAAACCGTTTAACTTCTTTTTTTGTCTTGGGTGATGGCATCTCCGTAATCGCCTTAACCTTGTTTGGATCTACCTCTATCCCTATTTTGACAACTACAAACCCCAATAGCTTCCTTGAGGTGATTCCAAATACACATTGTTTCGAATTTAGCCACAACTTATATTTCTTCACCCTTTCTAAGAATTTGTCTAAAGCATTAAGATGACCATCTCGAGTTTCAGATTTCACCATCATGTCATCTACATGAACTTCTATCTTCGTATGCATCATGTTATGAAATAACATCCTCGCCAGTTGTTGGTCGGTCACCCTGTATTCTTCAATCCAAAAGGTATTACTTTGTAACAGTAGGTTCCCACTCAGTAATGATGGTTGTATTCATCTTGTCTTCGTTGGCCATCTTTATCTGGTTATACCTAGGAAACCTATCTACAAAGGAAAAAATCATATTGGATACAGTGTTGTCTACTAACATATCAATTTAAGCAAAGGAAAATCATCCTTTGGCAAGGCCTTATTCAATTCTCGGTAATCAACACACATTCAGACCATTTCATCCTTCTTTGGCACTGGCATGATGTTGGTTAACCATTTTGGATATTTCACAACATCTAAATACAAGGCTTCAATCTATTTGGAAACTTCTCCTTCTATTTTTTGAGCCAATTGCAATCGCTCAACTTCTACTTGATCGACTTCATGTGTGAATACATTGAAATCGTATGCTCAACAATACTTCTATCAATTCCAAGCATGTCATTGTTGGACCAGACAAAGACCTCTTAATGTTTCTTTAGTAGTTTTTCAAATCTCTTTCTCTCTTCAGGAGTTGTATCAAGTGTAATGCATATGTTCTTGGATTTTTTAGTTGTACCAAGATTCATGTTATGAGTTTGAATGGTATTGATGTCAAATATGTTAGTGAAATACGAATTTTCTTGCATAATGCCATTAGGATAGACATCAAAAAAATAAGCAAAATTATTCTTTATTGCGTTGAATTTTGAAACATATACAATGTCCTATTCTTCAAAAAGGTTAGGAACAAATACATCCTTATAGTAAACATCCTTGATCCCTTCTTCGATGAAGGCAGCGAGGTCAATGGATAGGTCCATTAGCCATGCTTGATCTTAAGGCTTTTCCTCCTCGATCTTTATCTTCTCTATTTCTTATGTCAAGTAATACCCCTTGGAGATTTTGGCTTAAAGGATATCCTTGAAAATCTCAAGTTCGGGCTTCAACATTCCTTTGAAAACCCATGGTTTAATAGCTCCCATATCTTCGTATCTTGAGCTTAGATAAACTTGATGAACCCTCCTTTCTTGGGCTCAAAGTCTCCTTCATCTTTTTTGGACACATAGCCCAACCCTCCTCTAGAAGTTTGGCCTTTTAAATCTGGAAAGAATGGCAAACCACTTTTATTCTTCCCAAGCCAAGTTCCTGGCAAGTATAGTTGTTTCTTCATTATTCTAGCAACGGTAGGACCGACCTCGTCTATCATAGCTACATGAGAGCCTCCTATGTAAGGTATTTCCTTTACTTTTATACTCAAAGCAGTTGGTGTAATGGTTGAGGTAGCATGGATAGTTACGACCTCTCCATCCATGTTGAATAAGATCTTCTGATGTAGAATAGAAGGAACTCTACCAATCAGATGGAACCATGCTCGGCCCAACAAAGTAGCAAAGGTGATCAGAATGTCAAGGAATGTAAACTCAATCATTACTTAAATGGGCCTTGTCTTCACTAATGCCTTAAAGATCCTAATGGCACTTTTCGAGTCATCATAAGTGTTGGTCACCATTTTACAAGGCTCAAGTTCATACTCACTGACCCCATACTTGTGCAATATATTCATAGGCATAATATTGATGATAGATCCATCGTCTACATGATACAAGAAGGCGTCTTCCCACTAATCTCTATAGTGATGAATAAGGACTTGTTGTGATTCTTTACTAAAAAAGGCAAATCATCATCAGTAAAGGTGATCACACCTTCTCAGTTACCCCATTGGGTTCTCTTCCAGTCATGGTAGCCAATATCTCATTAAGAGTAGTAGCAATTGATATCTCCACCTCTACTAAAGCTTTCGCCATGGATTCTCTATGTTTTTAGGATGAGATCAACAAGTCCCAAATGATAGCATTCGCTTGAGTTTTCTTCAATTGTTTGATCACTTGATCATCTTATTCTTTAGTTTCTTCCTTGCCCTTCTTAATAGTTTTATCTTTCTTGACAGATTTCTCCTTCTCCTTCTCATGGTAAAATCTACCACTCCTTGTCACTCTTTGTACATTCTCACTCTTACCCTTAAGTGTTTTCGCCTCAACTCTCACTTCCTCTCTTTCTTCATCATTGCTAAAGTCAGCCTAAAAGTTTGGAAGGGTCTTGACTTTAGGGATATCATCCTATATTCCCATAAGTCTCACTTCTTTGCACCTTCTAGGTAAACTCTATCTTCTCACAAGGCTCTCAACTTGCTTCTCTTTCCTAGCTTTGCTACCCTTCTTTACCTTAAATCTTCTAGGTGGTGGGCCTTTTCTAGCCACTTTTCTAGCCACTTTTCTAGCCCTTCACTTCTTGGCAAAGGCATTTGGTGATGCAGACTTCTTCTTGGTGAATGCTTCTTCGTTCTCCACCTTAACTTTCTCTTGTTGCTCTTCCTCATTGTCATTGAGGCATATAAATTCAGGTTCTAAGCTTCATTTGGCTCCTTACTGCAATGTTGGTCCATCCACCCTTCTTAGTAAAAATCTGGGCTACCAAAGCAATGAGCTCGTCTTGGTTGGCCGGGTTCTTCTCTCTATCTTTACCTTGGATAGTCCCACTATCGTCATTACCTTTGGGCGGTGGTTGGTTCATATAGTTGGGCCCATTTTGGAGTGCTTCGATGAGTTGGGCCATCTGTTGTTAGAGTGCAGCCATGTCAGCTCCCAATTAGACCATCTCTTGGTTGTTGTTGGGTGCAACTATTTTAGCAATTGGTTCTTCTTTTCTTATCAAACGACCACCTCGTCTAACCCAAGCTACGATGGCTGCAAATCAAAGGTATTAATGTCATGCATGCATACATGTATGCATGATATGATGCATGCTTATACAAGGGCATAGACAGACTTTCAATGTTCCAACCTTATTTCTCCTACACATGTGAGGTCGAGCCTCTTTTCTTACAATTTTTGGCCTATTCCCAAGTCTTCATCATGGGATGTGGGAATGCGAGACTTTTTTACCTGATTAAGTTGATGTTGTATTCTCCATGATTATCATAACATGGCTTCTAGATATCATGATGACCTTAACTTGTGGCATATCCCTTATTTTGTTCTTATGGGTGCTTTAACATGTGGCATTTGTTCATGGCTCCACGGGGTTTAAGTTGATGTTATTCTTAATCATATGGAATTTACATCCATAGACATGCATTTTTACATGGGTTTTGGACATTCACCATATTAGAAATTTCTAGATTCATCTACATGGGCTTAAGTCTCAAGGCATTAATGGTCTGGGCTCCTTCAAACGAGAGATGTCCCCTTAGGCCAATCTTTTTTTATACCAAGTTGATGGTATGTGCTCAAAGGTTGTGACACCAACATGAGTCATCTAAAGGTCGAATGAAGCCAAAGACTTCTCATGCCAAAGCCACACGATTAGTTTAGGTTGTTTGTGCTTATTGTGTACAAAGTATAATGATGTAAGGACTCAAAACATCAACATAAGGTATTATAATTCGGTGTCCCAATTGGCATCAACTTCTCTTATCCTTAATGCTCTCCACTGTGAATAGGGCTTTTATCTGACCAGAGTGTTTATAACCACGACAATGTGTCAAAGCCTCCTTTGAGACTTAAGGGAACACAAACGAGCCATGGACATGTCCAAAGAAATGGAGTCGCTACCCACTTATTCAATTGGGAATGAATGGGGGCAATCTGATCCCTTTCTTCAAGATCTAAACCATCCTAATTACTTTGGAGATGGGTTCAAAAGGTTAGGTACGAGCCATTCACCTCACCCGGATCAAAATTTGGTCTCTACCAGGGTATACCAAATAAAAATAGCTCATACTGCCATACAATCCACTTAGCATTGTTTGTTTTATGCACACATTTCATTTTCATTAATCACATGAGGTGATATTCAATCAACGATAGTTATATATTCATACAGAGAAAGAGGGAGGAGAATAGAGTTACATTTCTTTCAAACATGAAGGAGAGGGGAGATGATTAATTGGTCTTCAACAATAAAAAATTTCTACTTCTAAAAGCTTCAAAGTATTGCATTCATTCCATTCATAGCATTGCAATTCAATATAAACATTCAATTTGAGATTCGATAAATGGTGAATTCCTCGCCATCATATGTGAGTCTATTCAACATTTATCAATCCTCTTCAAGCACATTCATACATTCAATAATTATTATAAGTAATGGTCTCTTACCATCAATATGAATCCATCATCACTTAATGGCATCATATTTTTAAATATGGTATATTCATATATTTATTTATATCAATAAATTAAAATACGAACCCATAATCTAGAATCATGGCACTTTGACCTATATTTGATATTTCTATCATGCATTCTAGCCTATTGCTATTCTAGCATAATTCATATCAATTTATAGTGAATCATGGCACTTCTAGCCTAAGCATGGCATTTCTAGCCTAATTCAATCAATTAAAATCCAACAAGGCGATTCGAGCTCAATCCAAGCATTCAAGGTACAATTAAGGTAATTTATACCTATTCTATGTTATTTTCTAGTATACTTCACAGCAATCATAAGCTTTCTTAGCATGATTCTATTCATGTTCTCTTAAGCTAGATTCTAGACACGTGTTCCTAAGCATGATTCTCAGCATTCACGAAGAAAATAAATTCCTAATCATGATTCTAGAAAGGAAAGGGAAGTGAACTTACCTCGACATGCATTTCAACTTTGCAAAACAAACAAAGGGTTAAACAATTCATAAAACCTCTAAACATGCTTCTAAGCATTAAAATAAAACCTAAACATGCTTATTCTAAAGCAAGAAAAATAAAGAATAAATAAAGAGAGAGAAGAGAGAACTGCTCTAAGGACGTACCCTTTTTGGGTTTAGAGCAATATAAAACGTTCGAAAACCTTAGACTGTAAAAAACTCCTAGATTTCTCAAGTGTGTCTTCAAGAGAGAGAAGAGATGAATTTCATGTGTCTTGGAAAGTGAGGAGGGGCTGTCCATGTAGCAGAGGGTTGAATTTAAAAAGGGAATGAAACAACAAAAAAGGAAGGTTTTAAATAAAAATTTCCAAATATACGCAGACAACGGCCAACCGACTATTGGAAGGCTGATTAGTGGGTCTATGGTTACAATCTAAGTATCTTTAAGCTTAATATTTTGTCGGTTTTCTGGTATTCTTGTTACTTTTACGTTTTTTTTTTTTTTTGCGTTTGTGTAGGTTAAATAACATTGTAGTATGAATATGGAGAATTTACAAGCAAAAATACGACAATTTGAGCAATTACAATCACTATCCTCAAATGGTCTATCAATGTCTTGGATTTTTCTACACCGATTTATAACTAGTTAGAGTTCATATACCATTGGAAAGCCCCATAAGTCTACTTTCTTAATGAGTTTACAGTTGATCAATCGAAGTTCCGTACGAGAAGTTATGAATATTTTTGTAGAAAAGGGTAAAATTGTAATTTTATAGTATTACGGGACACTATCGTAACTTTAGAATTTCAGTTGAACCCCAAATTGAAACTTTAAGTTTTTGTATTTTGGCCCTAACCTATAAATAGGGCATTTTCCTTCATTTTGAGACATCTCCCATTCAGGAGGAAAACTCTTCCCCCTCTCAAGAGGGAAACTCTTTGCCCTTTTGTGGCAGTTAGCGCGGCAGTTTTTGGTGTTGGAAGTCAATAGGCACCGGATTTGTCTCCAACAGTCTAGTTTTTTTTTTCCTTTTTTTAGTTATGTTTGTCGTGTGTATTTTTTTAGTATAAATTAAGTTATGCTTTCTAGAGTCAAGATGTAGTCGAACTATGATATTCTAGTTAATTGAATTCAATATATTAGTTATTTATTCTATTATCGTTGAACAATTTAATTATATATTTAATGCTTGTGTAAGCCTTATCAGCTTTTGCATAATTTGAGACATGAATTAAGACTTAGAAGTGATATTCATATTAGTCCTTAATTATTTTACCATACATCAACATGAGATAGAGATATGAATGTTGTTTGTGCAATTTTATTGATTTCTTGCACTTAATGGGTATTAATAGTGAGTTAGATGAGATAGAGATGTGATTCTAATCTATTAATATACATTGTTATTACTTGAGAAAGAATAACAATTATATCAGTGAAATCAATTGGCAACAATTAGGAATAAGGCTAGCATTATAGTATTTAATAACTAGAGTAGATTAATCTCGGTGAAATTGGTACCCTAGAGCATTGTGTCATTGTATTATCTTTTCAGTTTCGTTATTGCATTTTTCTTAGTGTTAATTTTCTATTTAATCTCCTTGCAAATCAAATTTCTATTTCAATTTTTTTACTTTAAATCAGCTTTAATAAAATTTTGGTAATTCATTATGACAGTCCATGTGGGAACGATATTTGTACTTTCACTTTATTACTTGTAACGATTCCGTATTCTTGTAGATTTTTTGCAAGAAGTTTTTGACATTATTGCCGTGGATTATCTTGTTTATTAATATCGAAATAATTTAACTCTACTTTGGTGTGTATCTATATATTTTTTGCATTTAACTTTCGTTTGTGTTATTTTTCTTTTCTTGTTCTTTAATAGTATTAAATATTTTTGGTGTGTTGAATTTTAAATTTTTATATTGATCTAATTTTTGTGTGTTATTTTTTTTATTGTTAAAAAAAATTCGGGACAAAAAGAAACTGATTTCCAACCCCTTTTTTATTGTCACGCAGGTCTCCTTGCACAGGAGCGCAATCTGATTTCCAACCCCCTCTTCCTTCCATTACTGCCACTATTCATAATCGGAATCACTGTTCATCACTGGTCGATTGCGAGTGAGACATTAGCACCCTCGCCAAAGTGTAGGCCGAGACTCCACCTACCATTCTTCCTTCTTCACCAACCTTAGACAACCAAGAGAACACCTCCAAAACCTCAATCTAAGATTCGAACCACCACCTAAACCACCATCAACGACCATTTTTTTTCAACTTGCATCACTCCAGATCCGACCTCCATCTTCTGTTAGCCCTAAGGCTACATGACAATTTTGATGATAACAATACACATTGATTCATTGTGATTTACTAACATGTTTATTTATGTGCAAGAGTAATATCATTAAAATAATTATAAAATCAAGAAGAGGCTTATTAAAATGAAGTGTTGAAGCTAAGGAGAAGATTACATGTTAAATGCACCAAAGTTTAAGAACAAGGTTTGATTCAAGGAATGTGATACATGAGCAATGTTTAATCAATTAGTCATATATTTCTCTACAGATGCCCAAATAATGTGATTCTTAAGTCTTTGGAAAGCTTATTCAATTTATAACATTTCATATGTTTTAAAGAAATTCAAATTTCAAGTGTAAGGATGTCCAAATCATTATGCAAGTTGAAAGACAAATGGAAGTAGCTGACATGAGCACCGAATACTCTTTTAGACATATCTTGAGTTACAAAATTCAAAATAACTTGATTCTTATGGCATTGGAAAGAGGACTTAATGAGGCACATTTCATATGTTTTGAAGAAATTCAAATTTTAAATGGAAGGCTGACATAATTGACATGCAATTTGGTGGACTGACACAAAGAAGAAAAATAAACTCACATGAGCACCGTATGGTTTTTTGGCCATATCTTAAGATAGAGATATTCAAATGCTTTGATTCTTAATTTTTTGGAAAGCTTATTCAAATATGCAGATTTTTTTTTGTTTTGAATAAATTCAAATTTCAAACGGAAGGCTGACAGAATTATCATTCAATTTGGTAGACTGACACAAGAAAGAAAAATCAAGTCACATGAGCATGGAATGGTGTTTTGGCCATATCTTGAGATACAGATATCCAAATGACTTGATTCTTGATGCGTTGGAAAGCATATTCAAATCTCCAAAACTTTTATGTTTTGCAGATTTTCAAATTTCAAACGGAACATTGACAAAAGTGGCAGACAAAATTATAGTTTTTATGGTGGGCAAAAAATTTGGAGTTGGTGTCTTCACTTGATTAAATTCATCTCATTTGCCTATAAAAGGAGCCATTCTCCCATGCATTCAAGAAGAGCAAGAGAAGTATCTATCAAGCAAAAAAACAAGAGAAATATCAAGTCTAGAGAGCTTTTATATTCTTTATCTACTCTTTGAAGAGAGTTATACTTTTGTTGTAAAAATTATCTTTGTTCTTGTATTGTGGTGAGAGTGAGATATTCTTGTAAATGATAATAGTTATCCTTGAGAGAACTCTTATTGTGTTTATCAAGAGTTGAAGAAAGTTTCCTTGGTGAAGTTGTTCATCAAGAAGAACTCTTGGTGTGGTGTTATCAAGAGTTGAAGGAAGTTACCTTGGTGAGGTAGTTCATCAAGAAGAACTCTTGGTGTGGTGTTATCAAGAGTTGAAGGAAGTTGCCTTTGTGAGGTTGTTCATCAAGAAGAACTCTTGGTGTGGTGTTATCAAGAGTTGGAAGAAAAAAGTCTTGGTGAGGTTGCTCATCAAGAAAGTTGTAAAGATTTCTACAACTTAGTGGAAAGCTTAGCTCGTAGAGCTAGGAGCCCGTGGATGTAGGCAAGGTTCGCCAAACCACGTAAATTGAGTTTGCACTCTCTCTATCCCTTTCCTCTTTATATTTACGTGCACTTGTGATTGTTCTTTATTTGTATTCTCTTGATTGCATTCTATTTTCATCTTCTTCTCCTTCATTCTCAAAGAAATAGTTATATAATTTTGATCTTCAAAGAAAAGTTTTACAAATCCGTTTTGATAAATAAAAACCCAATTCACCCTCCCTTTTGGGATGCCATACCTGGGTCAACAAGTGGTATCAGAGCAAGGTTGGTCAATTTTTTAAATCTTAATTGATTTTTGAGCTATGACAACTTTTAATCCAACTTCACATATTGAGGGGCTTTCTATCTCTAGACCTCCATTTTGCAATGGAAGTGATTACTCTTAATGGAAAACTAGAATGAGTATTTTCTTGAAATCCTTTGATTATGATTTGTGGTCTATTGTTTTGGAAGGACCTTTTGTTCCTACCAAAAATAAAAATGGGGAATGCATGCTTAAAGAACCTAAAGAGTTTAGTGAAGATGATAAAATGAAATTGAGTTTGAATGCTAAAGCTATGAATGTGTTATATTGTGCTCTAGATAGAAATGAGCTTAATAGAATATCTACTTGTTCTACGGCACAAGAAATATGGCACACACTTGAAGTAACTCATGAAGGAACTAGTCAAGTTAAAGAATCCAAAATTAGTATGCTAGTTCATAGTTATGAGCTTTTTAAGATGAAATCGGATGAATCAATTTCTGAAATGTTTACTCGATTTACGAATATTATTAATAGTTTGAAATCTCTTGGTAAATCTTATTCTAATGTTGAAATGGTGAGAAATATTCTTAGGTGTCTACCAAAATCTTGGGAGCCAAAGGTGACGGTAATTCAAGAAGCAAAAGGCCTCACCAAACTACCATCAGAAGAACTTATGGGTTCTCTCATAACTCATGAAATCATCTTGCAAGAGAATGAAGAAGAAGATTGCGAAGTGGCAAACATGTGCTTTATGGCTTTAAGTGAAGATGAGGTAAGTATTCTAAACTATGATCCTAAGCTTTCATATGATGAATTACTTGAAGCATTCCAAAATTTACATGGGCAAGTTGATAAACAAAATTCAAAAATCAATGCTTTAAAAAAGAAGTCAAAAATCATGTTATCTCAATTAGAAGAGTTGGTGGAAATAAATGAAGCTTTAGAAAATGAAAATGAAATTTTGAAGCAAAAAGATTTTGAAAGTTTGGAAAATCAAATATATTTATTAAAAACTGAAAATGAGATTTTAAAACAAAAGGATTTTGATAAATTAGAGAAATAAAACGTTATTTTGAAAAAGAAAAATAATGATTTAAGAAATATTGTTGATATTTTTACAAAAAGCACAAAAAAATTGAATTCTATGTTACAAAATCAAAGGTGTGTTTTTGATAAAAGAGGGTTAGGATATAAAAGTCATAAAAATCAAAAGTATTTTAAAAATTATTTTGTTCATGCATCTTCTAGGAATAATCCTAATCATTCATGCACTTATTGTGGAAGAAAAGGACACAAAGTGCATTCGTGCTATATTAAGAGAAATCCTAATTTGAAACAAATATGGGTTCCAAAAGGTACCATAACTGACCTCCAAGGACCCAAGAACATCTGGGTACCAAAAAGTCACTCTTTGAATGTTGATTGTAGAAAAAAGGAGTGGCAAACACAAATGGTACTCAGATAGTGGGTGCTCAAGGCATATGATCAGAGATGCCTCCCAATTCTCAAGATTAATCATGAAGAAAGGAGGATATGTGACCTTTGGAATAATGCCAAAGGAAGGGTAATCGGACATGGTGATATTGGTAACCCTTCTTTACCTATTATTAAAGATGTTTTGCTTGTTCATGGTTTAAAACATGATTTGATTAGCATTAGTCAATTGTGTGATAAGGATATTTTGTTGCTTTTGAGCCTAATAGATGTGTGATTAAGGATGTTAGTAATAATAAGACATTATTTGTTGGTAATAGATGTGGTAATATTTATACAATTGATATTGATGTTAATAATCATGTAGAAAATTGTTTCATTGTTAATCATGATGCTTGGTTATGGCATAGAAGGTTAGGTCATGCTAGCATGGACACAATTTCAAAAATTTCTAAAAATGATTTAGTTGATGGTCTTCCAAAAATAAAATTTGAAAAGGATAAGATTTGTGATGCTTGTCAATTTGGAAAACAAGTGAGAACTTCTTTTAAACAAAAGAAATTTATTTCAACAAATAAACCTCTACAATTACTTTATTTCGATTTATTTGGACCATCAAGAACTCAAAGCCTTGGTGGAAAGTAATATGATTTTGTTATTGTGGATGATTATTCAAGATTCACTTGGGTATTATTCTTGAAAACTAAAAATGAGGCCATACAAGCTTTTTCAAAATTTGCAAAAAGAGTCCAGAATCAAAAAGGGTATTCTATTGTGTTCATTAGGAGTGATCATGGTGGTGAAGTAGACAATGTTGCATTTGAAAATCTTTGTGATGAAAATGGTTTTGAGCATAATTTTTCCTCACCTAGAACTCCACAACAAAATGGTGGTGTTGAGAGGAAAAATAGGACTATCCAAGAAATGGCTAGGACCATGTTACTTGAAAATAATTTGCCAAAATATTTTTGGGTCGAAGCCGTTAATACCGCATGCTTTATAATCAATAGAGTCCATATTAGAGCTTTGATAAAGAAAACTCCTTATGAACTTTGGAAAAGAAGAAAACCCAACATTGGATTTTTTAAAGTTTTTGGATGTAAATGTTTTATTTTAAACATCAAGGATAACCTTGGAAAATTTGATGCAAAAGCCGATGTTGGAATTTTTGTTGGCTACTCCAACCATAGTAAAGCATATAGAGTTTTTAACAAAAAGACTCTTACTATTGAAGAATCTATGCATGATGAAACTAATGTTATTTCTTCAAAGAATTTAGATGATGATATTGTTGAGGTAGAAAGGCAAATAAAGGAATCAAGGCTTGATGAAAAGAGCCGAGATGAATTACAACTTCAACAAGAAAAGCTTGAGGAAGTAAATGATTCTTCCTAAGAATTACCAAAGGAATGGAGGTATGCAAAAGCCCACCCTAAAGATCTCATTATTGGTGAACCATCATAAGGTATGAAAAGTAGATCTTCTTTTATGAACTTTTGTAATCATTTTCCATTTGTCTCTCAATTTGAACCAAAATCTCTTAAAGAAGCCGAAAATGACGAAAGTTCGATTTTGGCTATCCAAGAAGAATTGAACCAATTTGAGAGAAATCAAGTTTGAGAATTAGTCCTTAGACCCAAATATGACTAAACCCCTTAGTCAAGATAGATTTTGCATAATTAGAAGAGAATTAGGCATGTTTAATATGTCTTAATTTTGCTTTTATATGATAATCTTTGAATGGTAGCATATGTTAAGGGGGAGAATATATTTAGGGGGAGTAGTTAATTTGATTACATCCTTTTGATGATAACAAAAAGGGGAGAAATAGTTGAGTTGGATTACTTATATTCATAACAAGTGCCATTTTTTTGCTTATTCTTGATTTTATTTTCATTCTTTATTTTAGATATTATTTAAAGCAATCAATGGTTTGTCATCATCAAAAAGGGGAGATTGTTAGCCCTAAGGCTACATGATAATTTTGATGATAACAATACATATTGATTCATTGTGATTTACTAACATTTTTATTTATGTGTAAGAGTAATATCATTGAAATAATTATAAAATCAAGAAGAGGCTTATTAAAATGAAGTGTTGAAGCTAAGGAGAAGACTACATGTTAAAGGCACCAAAGTTTAAGAACAAGGATTGACTCAAGGAATGTGACATATGAGCAATATTCAATCAATTGGTCATATATATCTCTACAAATGTCCAAATGATGTGATTCTTGAGCCTTTAGAAATCTTACTCAATTTATAACATTTCATATGTTTTAAAGAAATTCAAATTTTAAGTGTAAGGATGTTCAAATCATCATGAAAGTTGAAAGACAAATGGAAGCAGCTGACATGAGCACCGAATACTCTTTTGGACATATCTTGAGTTACAAAAATCAAAATAACTTGATTCTTATGGTATTGGAAAGAGGACTTAATGAGGCACATTTCATATGTTTTAAAGAAATTCAAATTTCAAATGAAAGGCTGACATAGTTGACATGCAATTCGGTGGACTGACACAGAGAAGAAAAATCAACTCACATGAGCACCAAATGATTTTTTGGCCATATCTTAAGATAGTGATATCCAAATGCTTTCATTCTTAATGTTTTGGAAATCTTATTCAAATATGCAGATCTTTTATGTTTTGAATAAATTCAAATTTCAAACAAAAGGCTGACAGAATTATCATTCAATTTGGTAGACTGACACAAGAATGAAAAATCAAGTCACATGAGCACCGAATGGTGTTTTGGCCATATGTTGAGATACAGATATCCAAATGACTTGATTCTTGATGCGTTGGAAAGCTTATTCAAATGTCCAAATATTTAATGTTTTGCATATTTTCAAATTTCAAACGGAACATTGACAAAAATGGCAGACAAAATTACAGTTTTTATGGTGGGCAGAAAATTTGGAGTTGGTGTCTTCACTTGATTAAATTCATCTCATTTGCCTATAAAAGGAGCCATTCTCCCATGCATTCAAGAAGAGCAAGAGAAGTATCTATCAAGCAAAAAAAATAAGAGAAATATCAAGTCTAGAGAGCTTTTATATTCTTTATCTACTCTTTGAAGAGAGTTATACTTTTGTTGTAAAAATTATCTTTGTTCTTGTATTGTGGTGAGAGTGAGATATTCTTGTAAAGGATAGTAGTTATCCTTGAGAGAACTCTTGTTGTGTATTATCAAGAGTTGAAGGAAGTTGCCTTGGTGAGGTTGTTCATCAAGAAGAACTCTTGGTGTGGTGTTATCAAGAGTTGAAGAAAGTTGCCTTGGTGAGGTTGTTCATCAAGAAGAACTCTTGGTGTGGTGTTATCAAGAGTTGAAGGAAGTTGCCTTGGTGAGGTTGTTCATCAAGAAGAACTCTTGGTGTGGTGTTATCAAGAGTTGAAAGAAAAAGTCTTGGTGAGGTTGTTCATCAAGCAAGTTGTAAAGATTTCTACAACTTAGTGGAAAGCTTAGCTCGTAGAGCTAGGAGCCCGTGGACGTCGGCAAGGTTCGCCGAACCACGTAAATTGAGTTTGCACTCTCTCTATCCCTTTCCTCTTTACATTTACGTGCACTTGTGATTGTTCTTTATTTGTATTCTCTTGATTGCATTCTATTTTCATCTTCTTCTCCTTTATTCTCAAAGAAAGAGTTATATAATTTTGATCTTCAAAGAAAAGTTTTACAAATCCGTTTTGATAAATAAAAACCCAATTGACCCCCCCTTTTGGGTTGCCATACCTGGGTCAACATCTTCTTCAGTCCAAACTGAGAGATCCAAGCTTCACACCCATCAATTCTTCCTTTTCATTATTAGAAATTTTCCAATAGGGTGTAGTTGCAAATTTTAAAACTTGATAATTCTGTAGGGGACTGTCTGGAGTTTTTATTTTTTTAAAGTTTCTTGGTGCTGTTGTATTTAATTTTGTGGGCTGTTTTTGATTGATTTTCTGGCTGTTTCCAATTTACTCAATGCAAATTGGGTTGTTTGAGTGTGAATTGAGTTGTTGAAATTGATTGTGTGATTTTTGCATTATTTTGGATTATGATTACGAGTTTTAAGAGTTGTTTGTTGTGAATTTGACTTTGTAGCGTCGTTTGTTTAGCATAAATTTTCGTTGAATTCTTTTTTTTTAATTTCAATTTTATTTTTTTATCATTATTATTTGTGTGTTGATTTTGATGTTTGACGCAAAGGTAGTGAAGCAATGATAATTGACATGGAAATTGGCCTTGCAGTTATAGATGAATTATCTACTCTCGTCGTAACTTTAAACATAAAATTGTTAAAAGCTAAAATAAAAGCCTTATCAAGGCGTTTGAGAAATTTGAATGTCAATGTTGTATGTGAATGTTGTGATCGAGATCATAGCAGTGTTAATTACACAGTTAAGAACCTTTTTATAGTCCCAAACACTTACCATCCCTTAAACACGTACCCAAACATATATCCAAACACATACAATTTATCTTGGACAAATTTTCTGAACCACTCATGGGATGATGATCTTAATTGTTTTGATTCTCAAATTTCACGGTTGACAGTAGGGAGAAGTAGTTTGGAGGAAACTCTTGCTCAACTTGAAGCTAATGTTTCTAAATTTTTGGCAAGCATTTCTGAATTTTCAGCAAACACCTCTCAATTCATGGCCAAAATAGAAAGGACTCCTCAAAGCCAAGTAGCCTCAATTCGAAATCTTGGGATGCAAGTAAGCCATTTGGCAAGTAAGATTTTAGTGGAACGTCAAGATGCATTCTCAAGCAACATTGAAACAAATAATCACTAGTAGAAAAAGGGCCTACAGCAACGTGCATTGCACGTTGCGAAAAGGCTTTCGCAATATGCAGGCGCATGTTGCTGTTCTGCGTATTGCAAAATGTCCATGACATTCTACAACGTGCATTGCACATTGTTGCAGGTCCTTTTGCTTGTTGCGGTTAAGGCTTTGGCAACGTGCACTGCACGCTGTTAAATAGCAAGCAATTATGAACTTTTAGCAACGTGCAATGCATGTTGCTAATTTATTAAATCGCAATATGCATTGCACGTTGTTGTATCTTAAATGGCAATGTGCATTGCACGTTGCTGTATCTCAAATGGCAACATGCGTTGCTCATTACTGTATCTGAATTGGCAACGTGCATTGCATGTTGCTATATCTCAAATGGAAACGTGCAATGCACGTTACTGTATACTGTTAAAGGCAATGCACGTTACTGTATACTGTTAACGGCAATGCGCACTATGCATTGCCATATCTAACGTGACTTTTTTTGGCAACGTGTATTATTTTTGGGGTAATTTGTGATGCTTGGAATATTTTATAACTAATACATAATAATAGAAATAATTACATTCAAGTTCACAATTATATATAACATCAAAGTGCACATTTAAATTAAAATGAATATCATTACAATACTAAAAGTTCAAGTACTTGTGTCTTTGCAACAAGTAACAAGCATTGGAATTGAAAACAAGTAGCTTACGTGAACAATAAGAAAATAACAAGTACTAGATGATTTGAGTGCTTGAAGTACCACAAATGAAACAACCATCAGAAATCAAAATGTCTTCTTCTCTTTAATATTTTCATCATATTGAAGATCTTAATAAACACCACCAAGGCCTATACATGAAAATATTAACAAATTAGTTATTTTAAACACAATCTTATGCCAAGTTAAATTTATAAATAAAAATAGTTGTCATAACAATCTAAAGAAATTTTGGCAGAGTTTCATCTATTTATTGGCCTTTCCCAAAAGTACATAACATATCAAAAACACTTCTAATACGAAATCATTTTTATAGAACAACAATATAAGACCTCCAATCCTCGCCAAACCAAGCCAACTCAAAACAACATCCAAACAAAAGTCATTAGAAATTAGTAAAGTATAATATATATACTACCTTAATAGACGTGCATGAAAAAACAACTTCCAACTACAACACAATAACATATAACAATGACACAACTTGTGGACTTAATATATTCACAAAGTAAAATAATTTTCTAATTGCAAGTTTATAAACACTTATGAAGTTAATTAAAAAAAATTATAAATTATTACCTTATCTATATCAATTTGATGCTATTCTTAGGCCAAACAATAACATTTCCTACTGCTTGATCAAGATATTCAGCTTCATCAGTTGACCTATATAATTTAACATTACCTTTGTGTGTTCATGAACTATCCAAACTTTCCAATAATCCTTTCCTAAAGGCTTGTGATGTACTTTGGCCTTAGGATCTACACTTGCAATCTTCCTGTCAGCCACAATTTCATCTGGATCATTTGAATACCAATGCAATAAATGGCATCTTGTATTTTCACTTGTTATAATTTGTGGACCACTTTCTTGGAATGACTATAATTCATAAAAATAAGAATATTGTGATGAATAAGTATTATAAACTTTCATTTAAATATTTATTATAAATAGAACACAACTTGTTGAAAATTCCTTACTCGAGGGGTACACGCACGAGAGCTCATCATATCATCAACAATTTGATTATTCTATACAATTTAAACACTTAATTAGTTATATAAAACTATAAATCTTATTTTTCATTTGTAGTTACTTATAGAACAACGTACTTGACTCATTTTCAATAGCAAAGCACTCATTTGCTCCATCTTCTCCTCTAATGCCATAACTTTTTGGTTGTTGGCATGCATTTCACTTTCAAGTTGCTTTACTTTCCCACTTGATTGCATGTGTGCATCTACTTGAGATGGATTGACCCCAAATCCTTTTCCGTGTACTCTTCCACGTTTCTCACCTCCATATACAAGTTTAATAGGGTCTTCTCGTATGTTGTTCATATCCATATGAACACTTGATTGTTGAACTTCTTCAATTTGTTTCTAGGAAAAAAATTGTTATTTGTAACCCCTATTTAAGTTATATTTGTATGACAAGTCATGCTTTTTTATTAAAGAAAAGTCATACCATTTTAGATCGAATTGATTCGTTTGCAGGTTGACTGTGTTTGTTTAAATGTGCTTTAATCCACACATCCACTCTTGTGAACGATGTTTCATCTAAGTTTTTCTTTTTCTGTAAATGAAGTAAAACAATTATTGTTAACCTGATTTTAGTGTTCTTTTTGGTTGTTTGCCATAACACAACAAAATTAGTTTGTATAAGACCCACACAGCTTCCTTTATTGAAAAGTAATGACAACTTTCATTTCAGCAAAAAGTGAGCATATAACAAACCATCAAAGTCCAAATTCCCGAGCATGTAGAATTTAGGAAACAAACCATGACTTTATTATATTATATAATTAAGAATATCCTAAACTTGCTAAAGCATTATCTATATTATATTATATAATATATACAGCATGATCAACAAAGCATGCAATACGTTGTACAACATGCAGAGACACAACAAAGCATGCAATACGTTATAAACACAATTTCAAAGTGTCTTGATGAACCAACCTGAGCTTCCTTGCTCTGCATCTTTCTACCTCTTCAAAGGTCTTGGCTTCTCTGCAACTTTACTTACACTGGCAGGTGATGTGAGAGAACAACATCAATAAGTTTTGTTATACAACAAGTTATTTATCTAGATCTCAATGAAAATCAATTTCAATTTACAAGTAAAAGTTAACAATTTGTTGCATTCAATTCATTTAAGTCTATTGCGCTCCCTCTCTCTTTTTCTGTTAACATTAGGTGAGTTACCCTCTTCCCCACTATATATATGG
Source organism: Boswellia sacra (assembly GCA_013180625.2). NCBI lineage: Eukaryota > Viridiplantae > Streptophyta > Magnoliopsida > Sapindales > Burseraceae > Boswellia > Boswellia sacra. The sequence continues at coordinate 31,513 of SNVD02006824.1, read as the reverse complement.
GAACGGGACCTACTTCTTTTTGAATGACAGCTTAGCCATAGCCACTGATATAGTCTAAGCTAACAGCTTCAACTTAAGAAGAAATGAATACAAATTTCTTACATTTCAGCAATAATACATTGGCTAGTAGATGGAAAAATCTAATTATTTCATTCATTCCTAGTAGCAACATATATAATATTTAGTACTTATTGTTTTCAAAAAGAAAAAGCTTAATAATACATTACAAGTAACAGTAGGTAAAACTTTTCTTGCATCATCCAAACAATGCCTTTTCGAATTAGAAAGGGATAACAACGTCCTGGCTGCCTCTGTTCCTGCCTTAATACTTGAAATCACTTATATGAATTAATATTTTATTATATGTACTCCTGTGTTGTCTTATTAAAAATTGACTTGTGTTAGACTTGTAAACAGGCCAAACTATATCGTGCTTCAAGTGATGAGAGGACTAATGTATAAAATTTTGTTAAATTCAATTTACAACTTAAAACTTAAGGAGAAGAGACAGACAAAAAAGGAGTATGTTGAGCCGAATATTCTCAAGCTTTCAGCTCCTTGTGCCACCCAAAGTAGATTCTTCACCATCTAAAAGATTAAGGATGGTGGTCCAAGATCATCCCATAGTAGCTGTAAAGAAATCCCTAAAAAAAAAAAGATATAGCTTTTATTTATTTTACATAATCAAAGTCTCTCCCATCGACAAGAAGAGAAGAGAGTGCCCCATACGATGACCACTCAAAACTATTGATCACAACTGAAAAACTTACCCGCACACAAGAATGAAACATCAAGATTAGACATGAATGAAAACCTAATTGAAAGACATGTACTTGATTTCTACAAGTTTCATACTGTCTAGTGCCTTCCACTTGATTTGTTGGTTATTAATGTTGAAATTTGGTGATCGGAATCATGAGCGAAGGTGGTGACTGAAATTGAGCTGTTGAGCATTGGAGAAGTCAAAAGAAGAATGCGGTTTTGGCTTTACGGTGGGAAGAACAAGCAAGTTTTAATTTAACCCTTTCAAGCTAAAACGACAACGTTTTTATTGCCCTTTTATTAAAAAAATAATAATAATAAGAAGTACCAAAACGACGTCATTTTGATTGCCTTTTTTGACTATATCAAGAGAAGAAGTATGAAAATGATGTAGTTTTCAATGCACAGTGTATCTTTTTCCGCATTTAAATTCTTATATACTTTTTAATTTAAATTTTTAATGAGCCACTATTTCACTATGAAATTATATTATGAAAGAGTACTCTTTTTTATATATTTCTTATTCATAAGGTTCTTTTAAATATATATTAATTCATTTACTTAGCTTATAAATTTTATATAAAATAATTTATTTATTTCTTTAAATTTTTTAGTTTTTAATATTATATCTTAATGAATTTAAATTTAAATTTATCTCTTATTTAATAAAACATTAAGTATATGTTATTAATTGTAAAGTTTTATATATTATTATATTTTGTGAATTAATATATAAATTAATTAATAATTGAATTTACTCCTAAGTTGAGGTTTTTGCAACGTGCAAGTCATGCACATTGCGAAATCCTAGTTTTGGCAACGTGCACCATGTGCACGTTGCTAAAACTTGGTTTCCACAATGTTCATTTGTTGCACGCTACCAAAAAGTAGATTTCGCAATGTGCATATTGTGCATGTTGCGAATTGCTTGTTGCCGTAGGCCCTTTTTCTTCTAGTGAATGAGGAAGTGATGATCATTTCATTGGCAAGAGAAGAACAAATTGACAAGTCCCATGATAGTTGCAAGGAAGCTTGGAATAGCCATAATACATGCCACTCTGAGGAGAACATTTAGTAGCCACATCTAGCAATATTACCACCACTACATGTGCCACAAATCCCTTTTCCTCAACGTCTTGAAAGGAACAATTCAGATAAGCAATTTCCTAAATTTCTTGATGTTTTTAAGAAATTATATATTAACATCCCTTTTGCAGACCTATTGAAGCAAACACCTAGATTTATGAGATTTATGCAAGAAACGTTATCCAACAAAAAGGAATTGGAAGAACATGAAGTGATGAAGTTAAGAGAGGAGTGCAGCACCATTTTGGGAAAGAAAATGCCTCGAAAATTAAAGAATTAAGGGAGTTTTCCTTATTTCATTAATAAAACATTTTATAATTTTTGTGCAAACATTATTTTGATGGCATGTTCTGTTTTTAAGAACCTTCACCTTGACGAAACCAAAATCTCTCTAGATTAGGTTGCAATAGCATTTTAGATTATAGAAATCTTCATGTCATCATGTCAAATTTGCAACCATTACTTCAAGAAAATTTTGAATTTGAGCTTAAATCATCAATTCTTGAAGCAAAACCATGTAAGCAGACCAATGAAGCTATCCAAATTTTCAATCTTCGAAGAAGATTTTGACTTCAAGTCCCATACGAATTGAACCAAATTGAATTAGCATCAATTTTTCTTCTTTTCTTGTTGTTTTTTTTCTTTTATTTAGTTGATTTTTGTTTGATTTTTACTTGCCATTTTTTCCCTAATTTTTTTACTTCTTTATTTTATTTTGTTTTGTAGGAACGTCAGGCTGATGACATTAAATCAAGTGCTACTTGGGAGACAATCCATGAGTTTGATCTTTTACGTTTATTATTTAATATTCTTGGAGTGTTTGTATTTATTTGCTTATTCTGTGTCTTGAGGGTATGTTTCTCATTTAGTTCTTTTGTTTATTTTGCTTTGAATTTTTTTTGACTATTTTAATTTTTTAGTCAAAGTTGTCTTTTACTTTGGTAGACCACACGGTTACCCATAAAGTAAAAGTGGGAGATAGGTGTGGGGAAAGCAAATGTGCGCATCGGCTAACCTCCTACCAAAAGTAGACTTTTTTATTTTAAATTTGAGTAGGAGTAATAATTATGCATCGAGTAGCCCCCATCGACAGCTGTTCCCACATTTTACAAATGAGAGCCATAATGCATCGATTATTTCTCATCGATAAGTAAGTGCACATGTTTTAAGTGTGGGAAAGGGAATCGATTTCATTGTGTGAGTGAGCGTTAATTGCATATCATTCGACTCTTACCTAATTTTTCACCTCTGTGAGTCAAATGAAATATAAATGTCATATTTTGAAGGGGTAGCCTTGGGTTAATAAGGTGTGTTTCTACAGTTGCATTCTTAGGAGGAGCCGAGTGTTCGATATTATCCTTGCTCCTTTAGCTGTACAAATATAACTGAAAAAAATAGTTGGGAATGAACTTAGATTCACATCTATGCATGAAAGCATGGCTCGAATGCTTGTTTATTATAAGCCTTACTAGGTGGTTTTGGCACTTTAGAAGAAATTTTTCAGATAGCCTCCTGGTCCCAACTAAATATCCATAAAAAACTAATCGGTTTGTTCAATGTAAAAGGTTGCTTTAGTAGTTAGTTGTTTTTCTTAGATCAAGCCATGGAACAAAATTTCATTTCACAGTTGACGCGGAAAGTCTTGGTCACTGCTTCAACTACCAAGGATCTGATCAACACATTGCAAGCATTCATGTTTGAACTCGATCCAACAACGGCTTAAATAAACTGGTTTAAGAGAAGTGATTAGAAGCGTGAACTGGATGTGACACTCCGTTAATCAGCATCATCTCTGGTTTGATTTATTTTTGTTTTTGTTTATGTTCTTTCTGTGTTAGTTTAGAATGGCAGAGTAGAGAGAATTGCTAACTAAAAAAAAATTGAAAAAAAAAAGTTGTGGAACTAAGGTTTGAACTAACTAACTTGTACTTTGTTTGATTTCTTGTGTGCGAATTTAATGGATTTGTCTTTTATTTTTGTTTGTTTTTCAAATAATGCTATATAGGCTGGAAACCTTAAGTCTGTAGGCTACTGGTCCTAAGGATTGTTGAAATCGACAGTCGCGACTCAAGTCCAACAATCCCATGTACCTTTGTTCTTTTGAGTTGTGTGGGCTGATGATAAGTAAATGATTGAATTCGGAATAAATGTTGGAAAATGATGTATTTTTGCATACATTTGTGTGCATAAAATGTTGGTTGGTTTTTGCTTTGCTTCTAATTCCCTGAACAACAATGAGCACATTGCCATGGTCACTGAGTTGTTTGTTTTCTTAGAGAAGGTTTCTGCAATTTAAGTGTTTCACAAGATTTCATTGATTTCTAGAATCTACTTGATTGTCACTTGAGGCGAAATCCTAGACTATATAATGTTAAGGGAATGATTTAGGCCATTTTTGAATCGTTTGAGCTTTTCTAGCCGACCTTTATATGAATTTGATCCCTAGTTTCCCCTTTGTGTCTATATAAGCCTTTTTCTTCGATTTAACTCACTAAAATTTCTCCTAACCCAAAAATTAATTTTTTCCAAACAGTTTATCCCTTACCAATGAGCATGTAGATCATTCAAGACTACATTTTGAGCTATGCTATGGTTTTGGGAAGTTGAAGAAGATTGGGAGGTCTAATGAATAATGATAGTGAAAATTGCCATAAAAAAATTATTATCTTCTTACTTCACTACTACATTGAGGATAATATGTTGTTTAAGTGTGAGGTAGAGGTAGTTGGTTGATATTAAAAAAAAAAAAAGAAAAAAATGATGAAAAAGATCCAAAAGAAAGAGTTGAATTCTATGCCCTTGAGAATACTGAAACAACTAAGTTTGGAGGTGTAGTTTCTTTTGTTTTATACAAATAAACAGATTGAGTGTTGTAAATGAGTTTGGGGGAGTTATTAGGTGCGCTATATAGAATGTGTTATGGGATTGAGCACTATACATTCTTGATTGATTTGTGTGTTTTTTGGGTGTTTTGAGCCAACTTTTTTTCTTGATCATACTTCACTCTAGCCAAACGTTGCAAGCTTAATAAAGTCCTATTTGATCCTTAGTGTTGCACTTATGTATATTAAGGGAAAGTGTCTTGAAAAGCAGGCGTATAGAGTTCAATTTTATGCATTCATTTCCTTATCAAATTGATTCATTTTTGTGCATAAACTCATCCGGGTTGCAAGTGATTAAGTAAGAGTGGCCACACACAAATGCACTTGAGGAATTGAGGTAAAGTTAAAGCTAACATGTGTGATGAAATTTTTGATAAAATGCAAAAATTTTGAAATTTTCCATGAGTTGTAATTTTTGTGCAATCTTTGAGGCCTATTTGTAATTCATGTTAACTAAATACTAACTAAGTGTTTAAGTTTATGATTTGTGTTTGTATTCTTTGTTTCACTTTGTTGTTTCTTTCTTTTGCTCGAGGACTAGCAAAATGTTAAGTGCAGGGATATTTGATAGACGGGTTTATACTCACAATTTAAGTATCTTTAGACTTAATATTCTATCGGTTTTTGTTTTTTTTACTATTACATGTGTTTTGTGTTTGTATAGGTTAAATAACGTTGAAGTATCAGTGTGGAGAATTTGCAAGCAAAAATACGAAAATTTGAGTAATTATAGTCACTATCCTCAAATGGTTTGCCAACTTCTCAGATTTTTCTTTACCGATCTGTAACGAACTAGAGTTCATATAATGTACCATTGAAAAGCCCCAGAAGTCTAATTTCTAAAGGAGTTTACAATTCGTCAATTGGAGTTATGTATGAGTAGTTATGTGCATTTTTGTATGAAAGGGAAAAATTCTAATTTAAAGTATTGCGGGGCACTATAGTAGGTTTATAATTTTGTAGTTAACCCCCTGAGTTGAAACTTTGAATTTATGTATTTTGGCGCTAACCTATAAATAGGGCATTTTCCTACATTTTGAGACATCTCCCATTTGAAAGAGAAACTCTCCCCCTTCTAAACAGAGAAACTCTCCCCCTTCTAAACAGAGAAACTCTCTCCTTTCATGTGGCGGTTTTCGCTGCCGGAAGTTCATAGTCAATGGATTTATCTCCAACAGTCTAGTTTTCTTTTTCCCTATTTTTTTAATTATGTTTGTTGCGTGTATTTTTTTTATTATGAATTAAGTTCTGTTTTCTAGGAACAAGATGTAGCTGATATATGATATTCTAGTTAGTTGAATTTAATATATTAGTTATTTATTCCATTATTATTAAGCAATTTAATTATATGATTAATACTTGTGAAAGCCTAATCAAATTTTGCATCATTTGAGATATGAATTGAGACTGAGAAGTGATATTCGTATAAGTCCTTAGTTATTTTGCCATAAATCAAAATGAGATAGCGATATGAATGTGGTTTGTGTAATCTTATTGATTCCTTGTACTTAATGGGTATTAATTGAGAGTTAGATGGGATAGAGATGTGATTCTAATCTATTAATATACATTGTTATTGCTTGGGAAAGAATAACAATTACATTAGTGAAATCGATTGGCAACAATTAGGAATAAGGCTAGTATTATAGCATTTAATAACTAGAATGGATTAATCTCAATGAAATTGTTACCCTAGAGCATTGTGTCATTGTATTCTCTTTTTAGTTTCTTGACTGCATTTTCTTAGTCTTAATTTTCTATTTAATCTCCTTGTAAATCAAATATCAATTTCGATTTTTTATTTTAAATAAGAGTTAATAAAATTTTGGTAATTAGTAACGTCAGTCCTCATGGGAATGATATCTGTACTTTCAATTTATTACTTATAACGATTCCATATGCTTGCGGATTTTTTGCAACATTAGCCTTCACTCTGATAGTTGGCCGATTGTTGGTAGAAAACTGGTCGATACTCTAATAGCCGGTTGATTGTTGACAAACAGCCGACCGGTTATTGCCTATTGGATCCTTCAATTTTGCATTTTTTCAATGTAGTCCTTTATGACCTTTGTCCATTTGATCATGTGTAACTCTTCGAGTTCAATTTTGATTTGTGATCTATAAAATTATATGAAAACTAGACATCTGTAGCTTCACAAAGGTATATGATTCATCACTAGATTCCTCCTGAATTTTTTTTTGATTTTTTGAAGTCGCGTGTTAGTTTTCGAGACTTTTCATTGATTCCTTCTCATTTTTCTTCCTTTGGCTTCCAAGGCATTTCCATAATTTTCATTGCTCAACATTCATCTTCTTTTTATCATCAAGCCTAAAAAATCTAGCATTTACAAGCTTTAACCCGCGTTTGGCTTGACTTTGGAAAAGATTGCTCCACATAAAAAGGTGCACAACATCGCATAAATGGCGCATTAATCACCCAAATTTTATGACGCGTCTCACCTTGGGTTAGCGCTGCATAAGGGGGAAATGGAATAAAAAATTATTACATTTTATTTTGATGGTCCACATGCACACAAATGAATGACATATAATTCATTAAATATTTAAATGATTATTTAATATAAATAATTTTTAAAATTATTATAGTTTATAATATTTTATTATTTTTAAAATATTTTAATTTATTATAAAGACTAATACAGTCTTTTATCAAGTACAATGTTATTTACCATTTATATAATACAGTGACAAATCAAACATAATATAACGTATACCCAGTCTTGTATAAGATAATTCTATACAATACTATCCGTTACAGTGATAATTATATAATCCTATGCGGTGCATCAAACATGGCCTTTAATGCCTAAAAATCATTCTATAAAGTTTTCATAAAACTAAGGTTAATGTATTTTAAAAGATATTCATAATTTTACATAACTTAACCTTAAAATTAAAATCATATCTCTTTCAGTAGATATGTTTGGTTTGAGCACTAGGAAACCATCAATTTTCTTTTATGTCATAAAGTTTACTCCAAATACTATTTTTTTGGTATATTTCAAGAGGTGAGGCATAATTAATTTATAAATATAAGGACTTACCAAAACCATGGTACTTCAGAAAAAAATAAAAACTAATATATAGGGTAAGGTATTTGCATTCAAATTCTTACTTTTTAGAATTGAAAAGTTTAGAGTAGTTCTATTCAACCCCCGCTTATTAACTCTTCAACCCCCGCTTATTAACTCTTCAAACCTTGCTTTTATTTTTATATTTTGTACTATTTTACCCTAAAATATAATTGCTAAAAAGGACAAAACAATTCTAAAGATTTAATTTCAGTTTTTGAAAGACATAGAACAAACCTCTATTACAGTTGTCAATCACAATATCACCCAAAGGCTAATGCTACTGTAAGGTTGGCACCATCTACAAAACATGCATGTTGTTGCGAGACGTAAAAAAGAAGATGGATAACATAATCTAATTTAGCAAAGTCGATCGAATCAACCTGCTGCTTTTGAAGCTAGTGCGATCGGTGATGACCAATTAGTTATTAACAAAAGGAACTAATGAACTTTGTTTTTTGATCCTATACAAATTAAGAATAATTAATTCAATCAAATAACTTGTGTGTATATGAAAAACAATTTAACAATTGAAGAATCTCTTCTTCCTTAAATAGTAATTATGATCCTGCACAATGCATTGCCGATTGTCGTTGTCACCTTCTCTCTCCACCTCGAGCAAGTTCTTGATCACCCCATCCATCGCCGTTGTCAAAAACTCCGACCAGTCCCTACATGCTCAGAAATGAACATTTAATTTCAATATAAAATTACAAGTGAATAGAATTCGTAATAATTAAGTGTTTGATTTATCTGATCAAGTTTTAGCACAAGAATAGAGAGATAATAGTATTAAATACCCTTGTAACGAGTCAAATGTAAGTCCCGCTGAATACTTTGCTTCCTCAAAAGTCCATGAAAACCTCTGCAACTCCATCTTCGACCGTGTCCCATCCTCCATAACCTTAGGCTGAGATGGCTTCACATCGGAAAAGATAGTATAACCCTCTTCCTCTACTCTATTATAAGCGCCAGTTCATGGAGACAGAAAAATGATTTACAATAACGAGGTGAAAACACGACAACTATAACCTTACAGTGGCAAATTGCAGTGTCAACCCCAAAGCTCTCTCTTCATGACCGACTAATGGCTTATTTTTTAAGAAGTCGCAAGCCTCATGTTTAGAAGGAAAGAAGTAGCCTGAATTTAATATGAGTGTAATGAAAAACTTTTTTATACAATAAAGAGTAATTTTAAAATTAGTTGGGGTTTAGTGAGAAAAAAATAGGCTTTTAAAGTTTCTAATTGGTGAATTTAGAAGTGAGGGCTGAAGAGCAAAAAAGTGGAGTCGAATATAACAACTCAAAAGTTTATTGCTAAAATATCCATAAAACTATTTAATTACGAATAATAAGAATTTATTACCTAAAAGTTTTTGTACATTACATAATTCACCAATCAAAAGCATATTTACAGTACTGAAATCAGTTTAAAACTGATTTTACTCTCTCTATATATAAAATTTATTGAAAGTTATTCTGATCTAAATGAAATTGTTTTCATGGCACCAAAATATATAAGAAAAACAGTTTTCACGTACAGTAGATCAAGTGACAGTGAAATAGCGATCAAATTATCTTCGAATTTGTGTTTCAAACATGCAAATCTTCAGGGGAAAAAGGTAGGCAGGAAAAACCACGAGACTGAGCAAATCAAGAAAAGTAGTATGAAATTCTATTAATAAGATGTGAAAGAGTTTAGAGAACTTGAATAATATTGTTCTGTGTGTTTTCATTAGCTTGTGTATGGTCTTTATATACACAACTATAGCAATCAAATCCCTGATTTTAGTCCTATAATTGTGGACAAATTAAAGGAATAAAATCAAATCAAATCATTGATTTCAGTGCTATAATTGTGGACAAATCAAAGGAATAAAATCAGAATTTAATACAACGAAATCATACATATACAGAAAATCAATCATAGATTTTTAGCCTTTGATTGCTTCCCAAGATTGCTCTCTATTATGCCCCCGTAAGATTAGGCTTCTTGCATGAAGACCAAGCTTGGATCGATGATAAAGAAACGACGTGTGAGCAAGAGGTTTGATGAGAGAATCAGCCAACTGATCATTAGAGTGAACATAAGCAACCTGTAAATGTTTATTGAGTACTTGATCACGAACAAAGTGAAAGTCAATTGCAATATGTTTCATGCGAGAGTGGAAGACAGGATTTTGACACACATATGTGGCACCAATATTATCACAGTAGATCGTTGGAGTGGAGTGCAATTGAACTTTTAATTCTTGAAGAAGATTTGTTATCCAATTTAACTCAGTTGTTGTAGAGGCAACGGCTCGATATTCAGCCTCTGTTGAAGAACGAGCAATTGTCCTTTACTTTTTGGATTGCCAACTGATTGGATTTCCATCAATGAAAATAACATATGTGGAAGTGGACGTGTGATCATCAAGATTGCCTGCCCAATCAGAATCAGTAAAGGCATGAAGACTAGAAAATGATTGTTTCTGAAGTAAAAGTCCAAGATGACTGGTCTCTTTGAGATAGCGCAAAAGCCGTTTAACTGTAGACCAATGAATTGAGGAAGGGCAATGCATAAACTGAGAAAGTTTATTAACAGCAAATAAGATGTCTAGATGGGTGAAAGACAGATATTGCAAAGAACCAATGACTTGCCAATATTATGTTTCATCTGCTGCAGGGCTGCCGTCATGAAGTTTCAGTGTAACGGTGGGAGAAAGAGGCATAACAACTACATTGGCTTCATGCATTTTATGTTTCAATAAAAGATCATTGATATACTTTTGCTAAGATAGAAACAACCCATGTGGAGTATAAGTGGCCTCAATGCCAAGAAAATAACTAAGAGATCCAAGATCTTTAAGAGAGAACTGTTCAGCCATAGTTTTTATAAATAGCTCGATGGAAGAGTGATGGTTTCCTGTGATGATAATGTCGTCAATATACACTAACAAATATATAAGAATCTAGCCACGAGAAAAAATAAAGAGAGAGCTATCAGATTTTGAATTCATGAAACCATGGAGAAGTAGAAAAGATTTCAACTTATGATACCAAGCTCGTGGTGCTTGACGAAGACCATAAATTACTTTTTGTAGTTTGCACACGTGATGAGGAAACTGTTGATTTACAAATCCTAGTGGTTGTTACATGAAGAAATCATCTGAAAGTGAGCCCTGTGAAGGACTTGAGGACGTGGCATCAGTAGTAGAGGTCGTGGAATTTGATTGCATAGAATGAGTGGTCTTCGTGTCATCACTAGACTCAAAAGCATTTGGAGAAGAAGTTAAATGTGGGGAAGATGTGGATTGTGTCGAGTGAGTATCATTCAAAATAGTCAAAGTATTAGTAGGAAGTTGTGAAGTGGAGAAAGGAAAGTCAGGTGAAGATATGTTTCTAGACCTAGAAGGAATGAGGTACCATTTTGACAGGGAATCATTGGTAGAACGAGAATCAGATAGAGACATATGTTGAAAAGAAAAAGTAGACTCTATAAATTTGACACGATGAGAAATAAAATACTTGTTTGTGGACGGATCTAGGTAAATATATGAGTTGTGAGTGAGGGAGTAACCAAGAAACACACAGGGTTTGGATTTGAGGTCAAGTTCATCAGAGGTGTAGGGACGAAGCAATGGATAACATAAGCAACCAAACACTTTAAGCTTATGGTAATTCGGGTGCTTATTAAAAAGCTTTTTAGATGGTGATTGAAATTTCAGGATTGGAGTGGGTAACCTATTGATAAGATAAGTAGCAGCTTGAAATGCAAAAGACCAAAATTTTAGTGGTAAGGAAGCTTGGTGAAGAAGAGTGAGACCAGTCTCGACCATATGGCAATGTTTGCGTTCTACTGAGCCTACTAATTGAGGGGTGTATGGTGGTGATTTAAGGTGTTGAATACCAAAGTTGGATAGTTGGTGTGCCAAGCCTTGATATTCACCACCCTCATCAGAGTATATGGTTTTAATGGTGGTTTGGAAGAAATTTTCAATTAATTTTTTGTAACGAGAGAAAATAGAAAAAATATCAGATTTTTGTCTCATTGGATAAAACCAAGTATATTTAGTAAAATAATCAACAAAGATAACATAATATCAAAAATTGTCAAAAGAATTTATTGGAGATGGCCCTCATACATCTGTATATATAATTTCTAAAGGAGAATTACATGACACAGATGAAAGACCAAAAGGAAGTTTGTGACTTTTATTACAAAGACAGGAGTCACAATGAGATTTGACAAAATGAGACAAAGGAAGAGAGTAATTGGACATTACTTTTTGTTGAACTAACATAGACGGGTGGCCAAGATGATGATGCCAAATGTCAGATGAGACAGCAGTAGTGGTCGTGAAGGCAGTAGGATGAGAGCTTTGAGGTGATGATGACGACGAGACGGCCACTCATATATGTTATCCTTACTCCGGCCTTGGACCAAGAATGCCCCCCGCTCAAATCCATCGCCAACCATGATATCTTCATTACCAGCATATTTTGAGTGCACAGACAAGTTTTGTAAGTCGGATGTAATATGGTGAGAAGCACTCGTGTCTACGACCCAATTCCTATTGTTGTCAGATTAATCAGAGGCCGTGAAATTCGCTTGAGGCCAGCTAGGTTTATATGTGGACTTCGGATGAGAACGACACACCTTGGCAATGTGACCGATCTTATCACATAGTTGGGACACTAGTTTTGAATATCCAGAGTTGAAGTTTGGCCTCCATGATTGTTGAGGAGAGTGATGAAGGCTGCTACCATTACGATAAAAATTGTTGCCATTGAATGAGAAATGAGGAGGGCGAATTTGAGAACGGAAAGGCTGATTGTTACTTGAATTTCCTTGGAAATGTTGATGATTGTTGGAATTTCCATGAAATTGTTTATTGCCATAGATATTGACCCCACGATTGTTGGTTCCCATATTTGCTTTTGATTTTGTTGCTGGTTCGCTAGTTGAACTGTGTTGTAATTGGAGGATCAATCTTCTTTGCTTCTTCACGCTTCAAAAATGTTTCATAATCTAAGAGCTTATCATGAAGCTTGTCAAATGTCATGGCAGTTTCTTGAGTGCGTATTGTAGCACTTAATTCTTTAGATTCATTGCCAAGACTATTGAGTGTATGAACAACAATTTCGGCATCACTGAGTGGATGGCCTATCAAGGCTAAGTCATCAATTAGACCTTTGATAATTTGCATATATTCAGAAATCGTGATACGCTCTTTTGAAGTTTTCATCAATGTGGAGAGCAATGTTAGCATCCGAGTTTGAGATCTATTTGCAAAATTAGTTTCAAGTTTCTTCCATGCTTCAATAGAGGTGGTGCAAGAAGATATAAGAGAAGCAATATTACAAGCAACAGAAGCTTGAATAGCCTGCAATATGAGCCGATCTTGACGAAGCCAAAATTTATGAGCAGGATTTGGTGAAGACTCTGTGTCTCCCGATCTCACCATGGTTTCCAGTGGGCATGGGTGTGATCCATCAATGTAACCAAGCAAATCATAGCCAAACAGAAGGTTAGAGAACTGTGATCTCCAGGAGGCATAGTTTCCTCCTCTAGAGAGTTTGAATGGCAGTTGTAATGCTGTGTTGATTGAGATGAGCGAAGGGAAGATAGAACTATTATTATTTCCAGCTGACACCATAACAGTGGGTTCAAAGGTTGAGAATGAAGAACAAGAAGACATTTTGAGTGAAAAAAAATAAGGAAGATGAGGATCGTTGTAGGGCTTGCTAAAGCTACAGAGGCTCTGATGCCATGAAAGAGTTTAGAGAAATTGAATAGTATTGTTCTGTGTGTTTTCATTAGCTTGTGTATGGTCTTTATATACACAACCACAGCAATCAAATCCCTGATTTTAGTCCTATAATTGTGGACAAATCAAAGGAATAAAATCAGAACTTAATACAATGGAATCATACATATACAGAAAATCAATCACAGATTTTTAGCCTTTGATTGCTTACCAAGATTGCTTTCTATTAAGATGGAGTGGAAAGAATAGGGGGTACTGTTAGTATCGATATATAATAGAGGGTACTGAAATATTTTCAACACAACAACTATCTTCTATTGATTGTCTTCAAATTCTAATTATTTAAAAGATTAAATAGTTTCAATCTAAATGATTGTTAATATCTAATATTAAAAATTTTGAATATTTGTTTCGTAATATTATATTATAAAGAATAGATTTAAAAAGTCTTCTTTTTATAAAAAAAGAAGATGTTTTTTAAATAAATGTTTAGCAAATAAACATTATTAAGAATAGTTTAAATTTAAATGTCGTCTTTTAATTGTAATTTTTGTTTTCATTTTTTGGTAATAGTGCAATTATAAGATAAGATTTAATATATTTCTTTATGTTAATCTTTGGAAATATTGATGATACATAAACAAAAATATTATATTTAATTTTGGTAATAGGGGTTGAGAGTTATATGTATTTTGGGTGCAAAGCCCTAGCATTTACGTAAGCATATTTCAAATCATGAAGTTATGATTATTTATAATCTTATTTTTATATTTCTTAGTAACATATATCAGTGTCACAAAATGATAAATTAATTAATTCTAAGTGGGACAATATCAATAAGTACTATCAAATTTTGGCTTAATTTTAACTAGATAACAACTATACGTTTTTTATCAATCACACCCCAGAACTTATATAAAAATCATCATATTCACCTCTCAAATCATTATTTTTAGGGGTGTGCTTGATGAAAACTGAACAACTTCAGAGGTGTGATTGATAAAAAAAGCATAATCGTTCTTCGACTGAAAATTAAGTCAAAACTCAATGGTACTTATTGAAATTGTCTCAATTCTAAATATATATGTTTTGTTATATAAACAGTTAAACATTTTAAAGCAGGATTATAATGAACTTTCTTGCACAAATTTGTATAAAGGAGAGGCAATTCATGACTTTCTAACATGTTCATGAAGCTTCGGATCATACTATTTTTGACATAATATTTCGATTCAAGACAAATTTTTGATGCTCGACAATAAATTAAAGGCGTTTTTTATTCATTCTTTTAAAAGTAGTGGATGTTAATTATTGGTGTTATAATCTTAAAAGTCACAACAGTTTGTAATGTTCTTTTAAATTATTAGATTAAGTGCCTCTTTTACGAATATCCATAATATCCACTCTTAAAATATATGGCTTTTACGTACTCTTAACTTTTTTATAACTGTTTAATAATTATGTAGTCTAATCAAATTTCACTAATTAAACTCCTTCGTGCTAATTGACTTGTTTATGTGCTTGTCATCCTACTTAATTTGTGAATGAATAATTCCAAATTTTCAACTTAAAAGCACTACAAAGATGACGTCACTAAATTATCATTTGAATGGTTCGATATGCTTTAAATCTTGGGACATAAAAATAATGTTGACAATATTAACATTTGAAGAAGATAAGCTTAATTAATTACCTGGAATATAAGGGTTCATGACTACACTTCTCAAATCCGGTATTCTATTGGGGCATTGTGGAACCTCCTCCAGCATCTCGTGATCTCCTCTCAAAGCAACAAAATGAAGTATTTTCCCGAAGTCAGGGTCTGCCTCTTTGATTAATATTTTCACCACTTTAATCTTGGCATGTTTCACTGCGTCATCCAATGCTGTGTTGTCATCCCAATTCTTAGTTTTCATCATCTTTGTGATAGTTGTTTCCTCGCTCTCTAAACTTGAGATTGATCTCTTGCACGTTCAAGAAGAGCTGCTGCTATAGCTGATTTTCCCCGTTGGGCCGCAACATGAATTGGAGTATCACCTTTCTCATTAGCCTTTTGGATTGGTGATGGCCATATGTCAAGTATTTTTTCCACAAACTCGATTGTTTCCCTCCAAAAGGATTTGATGTGCACGTGCAAGATGTGCCTTTTGACTTCTTTCCTAAAATGAAAGTTGATGCATCATATTTGTTATATATTAATACTTTATAATGTTTGAACATTGTTATGAAATTTGGTATCATTGATTTTAATGAATTGTATACACGTTCACAGTATTATAATTTGAACCGCTGAATCAAAATTTTGTCTCACAAGAGATATTTGGAATAGAGCCCTACAAAACCGACATTTTTCTTTTTTCTCGTTATATTTTGCTCTGATTGTTAATTTATATAATTTATCTATTTTCACGAGTGAAGGTGTGTATTAGAAACCTCATGACTTCTAAAAATCTTATGGTACAATACAGTTGAAAAAAAAAAAAAAAGCAAAAGAAAGAAACAGAGAAACCCTATTATTACCTTCAGTCAACATAACATATATTAAGTTTCAAAAATATATGATAAAGTTAATTTTACTTCTAGGTAATATAAGTTTATATTTAAGGATTTCTTACATCTCGAAGTTACTAATTAATTTAAAATTTTATTTTATGGCGTTATAAGGTATTTTAACATTGTAAAATGATAAATTGTTTAATAGTTTAATATATATATATATATATATATATATATAATTATTTACTAATTTAAACATTTTCAAGGAGGAAAGTAATTAACTTGGATAAATTTGTATTAGTGAGGTAAAAAATGATTTGTAACCTACCGACACAGCTATTATATTATTTTTTCTAAAAAAATTTAACTTATGTGAATTTTTGTGATGTTTTTCGATAATTTAAAGGTTTATTTTTGTTTACTTTTCTATTAGTGGATTCTAGTGTCAAGAACAAAAGTCATAACAATTCCTTTTTTTTGTTTATAAGTACTAGAATTAAGTGTACTTTTAAACAAGCAGGGATATCCGTAAGATTTTAGACTTAAAACAAATAAATTTGATTGCAAAGTTGTAACTAAATTAACAGTCCATGGAATCGTGTAACTGTGCCATTATCGTATATTAAATAAATAATCTTTCATGCCATCTTATTCATTTGTATTCCTGTCATTCTAACTCAAATTGCGATGAATAATTACAAAATTCAAGCTTAAAAACACTACGAGGATGTGATCATCCCTATATATTTTATCATTCGAAGAATCAAATATGTTATATATTGATTAATTTAATCTTGATGATATAGATAACAATGTTGATGATATTAAATGATTTTATTTCTCCGCACGTTTATTCTTGCTTTGTGTTGTCTCAACTGACCTAGTCTGTAGGAGTTCAGTTTCTTTATTAGTGCAAATCATGGTTTCATGTTACGTAGGCTCTAGGAAGAAGGCTTTACCCATTAGATATTTTATTCCTATTTCTGTGTTAATATCCATTGTGTATTTGCCCATATAAAGGATGCACAAGGCATGAATAATGTACACAGAAAAAGCATTTCTCCTGCCTTCTTTTTACTTTATGTTTAGTTTCTCTTTATTTAAAGCTTTGAGTTGTATCACAGCATCCATTTAAAAAAGAGAGAGATAAAAACATGAGGAAGAGAGTTCGTCTGAAGAGGGTTTTTCATCTGTAGCAGCAGTAAACAATAGCTTTATTTCGGGTTCATCTGCAGCAGTAGTAAACAATAGCTTTATTTCTCCTTTTATTTCACGGTTGTAATTTATGCAGGAATATTAGTACATAAATGGCTTCTGAAAATTTTGTGCAGCTAGCCATTCCACGTTTTGGGGGTCATTATGACCATTGGAGCATGCAAATGGAAAACTTCTTGAGGTCCAAAGACTAATTGCATATAGTTAAATTTGGTGTAGTAACACCTGCAGCTGGAGCGACACTGACAGACGCACAAAAAACAGAGTTGGAGGGGCTGAAGTTGAAAGATTTGAGGGCGAAGAATTATTTATTCCAAGGCATTGATTGATCTATCCTGGAAACTATTCTCAGCACAAACACTTCGAAGGATATTCGAGATTCAATGAAGAAAAATATCAACGATTTTCTAGAGTGAAGCGAGCAAAGCTTGAAGCTTGGAGAAACTATTTTGAGACTCTCCAAATGAACGATGATGAATCTGTTACGAGCTATCATGCAAGGACCATGATGATAGCCAACAAAATGCGATTTCATGGTAAGAAGATGGAAGATGTTGCCTTGACAAGATATTGCGTTCTAAGGTAGTGAAGTTCAATTATATGGTCTGCTCAATTGAAGAATCCAAAGACATAGATGCGCTCTCATTTATGAACTTCAGAGCTCTTTGCTAGTTCATGAACAAAAGATGAACCGAAGTTCAACTATAGAGGGGCAAGCTTCAAAGGCTTCTACCTTAGTTCATTCCTCAAATTCTAGAGGAAGGGGTAGAGGTTGAGGCAGGGGAAATCGAGACAATAGCGATGGCAGTAAGAATTTCAAAATCGATGATGATCAATCGCAAGGCAAAGGCAGAGGACGGGATCAACAATTTGACAAATCCAAGCTTGAGTGCTATTGATGTCATAAATTTGGTCATTATCGTTTTGAATGTTATATTAAGCTGTCTAAAAACAAATAAAAGGTAGAGAAATCAAATTTTGGAGAAAAGAAGGAAGTTGAAACCTTGTTGATGGCAGTTCAAGGTAACAAGGAACCTTAATCAGATGTGTGGCTTATGGATACAGATTGTAGTAACCACATGTGCGGAAGTAAGTCTTCTTTCTCTTATTTAAATGAAGGCTTCCATTCTACAGTAAGTTTTAGAGATTGCTGTACTGTGAATGTAAAGGGAAAGTGCGATATTAATATAAAAACCAAGAATGGTTTTGAAGAAACGATTGGCAATGTTTTATGGTCTTCACTTGAAGAAAAATTTGTTAAATGCTGAACATTTGCAAGAAAAGCTTATTTAATAACTATTCAGGGGGGTACTTGTGAGATATATGATCCTTTTAGAGGAGCCATTGCTATTGTTCTAATGAGTTCAAGCAAGTTGTTTCCATTGAAGATTGAAGTGCTCTAACCTTGGTTGATGGCTGAAGTGAAAACCCTTCATGGCCTTGGCATTTTTTGCTATGGCCACTTGAGTTTTGGCGGATTAAAGACCTTCCACCATAGAAATATGGTGACGGGTCTTCCTTATATTGTCACTTCTTCTGAAGTTCGTCAAGAATGTGTTAATTGTTGGCAAACAACGTTGTTCTCATCTCAATTCCCTCAAGGAAAGCCATGGAAAGCAAAAAATGTCCTGGACCTGTTTTGACATATAAAACCATCTTCTAATGGGGGTAAAAGATATATAATTACCTTCATTGATGATTATACTTGAAAAACATGGGTTTATTTTTTTACAGGAGAGATCAGACGCTTCTAGATCATTTAAATTTTTTGAGCTGCATGTTGAAAATGAAATAGGAAAAATCATTAAAACCCTCCAAACTAATCGTGGTGGAAAATACACCTCAAAAGAATTTAAAGGCATTTGTGATGCTTATGGCATTGGGAGAGAACTCACAGCTACTTATACACTGGAAAAAAATGGTGCATCAAAGAGAAAAAATAGACCCATTTTCAACATGGGGAGAAGCTTGCTAGCAAGAGGGAGAATTCCAAAGAGTTTTTGTCTGGAAGTTGTCAGCTTGAGCATTCATATCTTGACTAGAACTCTCACTTTTGCTGTTCAAAACATGATGCCAGAAGAGGCTTGGGGTGGGTGGAGACCAATTGTAGTATCACCTTAAAAATTTTTGTCGCATTGCTTGTGCATATGTTCTAGATAAGAAAAGGAAGAAGCTTAATGATAAGGCTGAAAAGTTTGTCTTTGTTGGTGGAAGTGTAGCATCTAAAGCATATAAATTATTTAATCCATTAACGATGAAAATTGTGACTAGCAGAGATGTCATTTTTGAGGAGGAAAGCACTTGGAATTAGAATGCACAACAACCTGCACTCGTGTTTTTTAATAGTGAAGATGAAGAAAAGACGCAGCAGCTCTCAGATCAACAAATTGATCCATTGGCTTCGATACTCAAAAATTCACTAAGTGTAGATTCAATAGTTGTTGAAACTTATACAAAAGCTATTGATGCAGTAGATGAATCTTGTCTTTGTCGTGCTCAAAAGAGGCCTGCATAGATGAGAGACTATAAGACAACCAGGATTGACCAAATTGAAAATCTAATCACTCATTTTGCTTTATTTTCGTATTGTGGTTGTACAACATTCGAAAGTGCTATCAAAGAATCAAAATGGCAAAAGGCAATAGATGATGTAATTAAAGCCATTGAAAGAAACGAGACTTGGGAGCTATCTGATCTTCCAAAAGAGCACAAAACCATCGATGTGAAGTGGGTCTTCAAAGCAAAAGCTAAAAGAAAAGGGTAAGATAGACAAATATAAGCCACAATTGGTGGCTAAGGGATGCAAGCATGAGTATGTCGACTATAAAGAAATTTTTGGTCGAATTACGAGGAATGATATGATTAGATTGGTGATGGCATTTACAACACGTAATTCATGGCCTATCTTCCATTTAGATGCCAAATCGATGTTTTTGCATGGAAACTTGGAGGAACAGGTATATGTTGTTCAACCTCCTAGTTATATTATGTTAGGAGATTGAACACTCCTATCGCAGCTCAAATAAAAGACAAGAAACAAATTGTTATGTTAGAAATAACAATTTGGGTGGCACTGCCCTCCACAATAAATAAAATAGACAACTTGGGCGGCTCAGCCTTACCACAGTAAATAAATTAAAGGCAATTAAAGAAAATAAAGACACAAATATTTAACGTGGTGAAACCCTCAATTTGAGAGAAACCTCCACGGGACAAGACCGAAAATATTTCACTATAAAGAAAAATATTACAATCTCTCTCACAATTAAAATGGAGGAGATTACAAGGGAGGAAGAAGAGAAAAGCTTAATACAGAAGCTTGGTACAAGTGTAAGGGGAGGAGGAGGCTTTATTATATAGCCTCGCCTCCCCACTTTGATTTTGAATCCCACCGATGTGGGATTGTGTGAAGGTAGTGTGAAAGGCAAAATGCCTTCACACCTTACACTTCACATTCTCCCACTTGAAGGCATTTTTCCTTTCAGTCTTGTCTCTATACATGCTGCTCACGTCTCTAACAGGCCACAAGACGTTCTACACCAGATGAACTTGTCAGCATTGATTGGTTTAGTTAATGCATCTGCTATGTTGTCCTTCGTGTGGATTTTCTGCATATCCACTATTCCATCTTCAACTACTTCTCGTACATAATGATATTGAACTCCTATGTGCTTCGTTCTTGAATGAAAGGCTGGATTCCTTGCGATATGCAAGGCACTCTGACTGTCACAAAATAAAGAAATCTTCTCTTGTTTGTGCCCGAGTTCCTCCAATAACCTTTTGATCCAGACAGCTTCCTTGCAAGCTTGTGTAGCTGCCATATATTCTGCTTCTGTTGTAGATAGAGCCACAACAGTTTGAAGTTTAGATACCCAGCTCACAGCACCTCCTGCAAGTGTAAACACATAGCCTGTAGTGGACTTCCTTTTGTCAATATCTCCTGCAAAATCTGAATCAACATAGCCATTGACAATGAACTCTGATCCCCCATAGCATAGTGCAGCATCAGAGGTTCCTTTGATGTATCTAAGGATCCTCTTAACAGAATTCCAATGCTCTCTCCCCGGATTAGCCATGAATCTACTGACCGCTCCCACTGCTTGTGCAATGTCTGGTCTTGTACAAATCATAGCATACATTAGGCTCCCTACTGCTGATGCATACGGTACTCGAGACATTTCCATCCTCTCCGCTTCATTGCTAGGACTCATACTTGAGGATAATTTATGATTAACAGGAAATGGGGTAGAAATTGGCTTACAATCTTGCATGTTGAAGCGACGCAAGATTTTCTTCAAGTAGTTCTTTTGAGATAGCCAAATCTTCTTGTTTTTTCTGTCTCGGTGAATTTGCATCCCTAGAATCTTGTTTGCCGGTCCTAAATCCTTCATTTCAAAACCCCTAGCCAATTGTGCCTTTAATTCTTGGACCTGATCTTTGTTGGTGCCTGTTACCAACATATCGTCCACGTACAACAGCAAAATGATAAAGTCTTCCTCAAACCTCTTGTAATAAGTACAATGATCTGAACTGAGTCTGTTGTACCCAAGGCTGATGATGAATGAATCAAATCTCTTGTACCAACACCTTGGCGCCTGTTTTAAGCCGTACAGAGATTTGGTCAACCTGCAAACCAAGTTTTCTTTTCCTTCTTTAACAAAACCTTCCGGTTGGAGCATATAAATTTCTTCTTCAAGTTCTCCATGAAGAAATGCAGTTTTTACATCTAACTGCTCTAAGTGTAAGTCAAAAGTAGCACACATAGCCAAGACTGCTCGAATTGTTGTAAGTCTTACCACAGGAGAGAATATCTCATTGAAATCAACTCCTTCTTTCTGAGCATATCCTTTGACCACCAGTCTAGCACGATACCGCTCCACTTGATCATTCCCATCACGTTTGATCTTGTAGACCCATTTGTTTCCGATGGCTTTTCTTCCATGTGGTAGTGGCACAAGATCCCATGTCTTGTTTTTGTCTAAAGCTTCCATCTCTTCATGCATTGCTGTCATCCATAGAGATGCATCAGAACCTTTTATAGCCTCCTGAAAGGTTGAAGGCTCCCCATCTTCTGTTAGGAGACAGTATGCAACATTGCTCGCCATCACATATTCTGAGTGCCAAGAAGGTTCCCTTCTTTCTCGAGTTGATCGACGGACTTCAGGTGCTTCAGACTCGACTGGTTCTTGATCATCGTGTTCTGGTATTGCTTCAGAAGAAACTGTTTCTTCCTGTATTGATACAGTCTCAACATTTTTCTTCGTGCTATCACTTTCTTCACATTTAAACATGTCTTCTATAAAGACAACATCCCTGCTGATGACAATCTTATGGGCAGTAGGATCCCATAAGCGATACCCCTTTACTCCATCAGCATATCCCAAGAAGATACATTTCCTGGATTTTGGATCCAGCTTCGTTCTTTCTTGGTCATGATACATCACATAAGCAGGACATCCGAAAATATGAAGGGAGGAATAATCAGTTGGCTTACCGGTCCACATCTCCATAGGTGTCTTCATCTCAATTGCTGTTGATGGAGACCTATTTATCAAGTAACAGGCTGTAGTGGCTGCTTCTGCCCAAAATGTCTTGGGTAGACCCGCAGTCCTTAGTAATGCTCTCATTTTTTCTGCGAGAGTTCTATTCGTCCGCTCTGCCACTCCATTTTGTTGTGGTGTGTAAGCAACTGTCTTCTGCCGTTTCACACCTTCTGTACTACAAAATGTGTCAAACTCCTTGTTGCAGAATTCTCTCCCATTATCTGTCCTCAAACACTTGATCCTTTTTCCGGATTCAAGTTCCACCTGTGCTTTGAAGGCTTTGAATACAGGAAATACATCTGACTTTTTCTTGATGACATATACCCAACATCTCCTAGAATAATCATCCACAAACAATAAAAAATAGTTTGCTCCTCCTAGGGACGTAACCGGTGATTCCCAAACATCAGAATGAATCAAGTCTAGAATGTTTTTACTCCTAGCAATAGATCTGCTAAAACTCAGTCTACTCTGCTTGCTAATAACACAATGCTCACAGAATGGTAAACTTACAGTTTTGATTCCAGGAAGCAGTTTTCGATCAGAGAGAATTTTCAAACCCTTTTCGGACATATGGCCAAGTCTTTGATGCCATATCATAGACAATTCTTCTCCAGAACTAGCAACCGCTGTTTCTGCCTCCTGAACCGTTTCTCCACGGAGCATGTATAGGTTAGCAGCAATCTTTTCTACCTTCATCACCACAAGTGCACCTCTGACAATCTTCATGATCCCATTTTTCGTATGGAATTCACATCCGAGGTCATCCAACTGTCCCATCGATAGCAAATTTTTCTTCAAGCCAGTCACATGTCGTACATCTTGGATAGTGCGAATCGTATCATCAAACATTTTTACTTTGATGGTTCCAATACCAGCGATTTTTAAGGCATGATCATCACCCATGTACACAGACCCTTCTGAGATAGGTTTATATTGATAGAACCAATCTCTTCTAGAAGTCATATGCCATGTTGCTGCTGAATCAATTAACCATATATCAGCAAACCTTTTTCTGCCTTCCACAACTGTTGTTGCCTCGCTGCACAAGATTTCGCCATTCCCTGAAGTACTTGCTACACAACCCTGAGATCCTGACGACTCAGATTCTTTTCCTTTGCTGTTTCCCTCTCCATTCTTCTTAAGATGCCAACACTCGTTTTTCACGTGCCCTTGCTTTCCACAATGGTAGCATTTAATAAACTTCCTTCCTTTAGACTTTCCCCTGTTCTGATTGTGACTCCCACTGGAACCACGTTCCCTTGATCTCCCTCTGTTGGCGGATAAAGCCTCTGCATGTTGAGAAGTCATTATTCTGTCTTCCTTGTTTTTACGTCTGCTTTCTTCTTCTAAGACAGCAGCCGCAACATCATTAAAGACTAGAGATGACTTCATTGAACCATTTGCCAAGTTGAGGATGAGATTATCATATGAATCAGGTAGACTCTGAAGTAGAAGCTCAGCACGTTCCTTCTCTTCTATGTTATGCTCCATGGTTGAGAGTTGAGAGAATAACGTCTTCAAAGTGTTGATATGTTCAGTCACCGGAGTGGTTTCTGACATACGAAGAGTGTACAGCTTCCTTTTCAAGAAAATTTTGTTGTGTAGAGATTTGGCTTCATACAAGCTTGTCAAAGTATCCCAAATCTCCTTTGCAGAGTTTAATTCTTGAATACTTGACAGCACTTCATCTGCAACTGCTAGATGTAGACTTGCCATCGCATCACCATCTATCTTCTCCCATTTATTTTCATCTTGCATATTTTCCGGTCTTCCATCAATTGCTTCAAGGCAATTTTCTTTTCTCAAGATAGCCTTTATTTTAATTTTCCATAGCCCAAAGTTGTTTCCATCGAACTTCTCTATCTTGAATTTGGCTGCCATTTGTCTTGCAGTGAACAGTACCGTATATGTGAACAGTACCCTTGAATAGTATCGTATACGTGAACAGTAACAGTATCCGTATACGTACACCACTGCTAAACAGTAACCAAGAATAGTAGTAAGTGCCGGTACGATTTAATATACACCAGGAAAGCTTCCAGGAAACACTGGAGGGGTCACAAGCGGTCCCACTTAAAATCCAGTCTCCTTAGACTCTTATCGTCTTTTTGACAAAGTTTTCCTAGACATGTATATAACCATACAAGTAACCACTCACTGTCCTAACCCTTGGCTCTGCCTTCGCAACCTGGCTCTGATACCACTGTTAGGAGATTGAACACTCCTATCGCAGCTCAAATAAAAGACAAGAAACAAATTGTTATGTTAGAAATAACAATTTGGGTGGCACTGCCCTCCACAATAAATAAAATAGACAACTTGGGCGGCTCAGCCTTACCACAGTAAATAAATTAAAGGCAATTAAAGAAAATAAAGACACAAATATTTAACGTGGTAAAACCCTCAATTTGAGGGAAACCTCCACGGGACAAGACCGAAAATATTTCACTATAAAGAAAAATATTACAATCTCTCTCACAATTAAAATGGAGGAGATTACAAGGGAGGAAGAAGAGAAAAGCTTAATACAGAAGCTTGGTACAAGTGTAAGGGGAGGAGGAGGCTTTATTATATAGCCTCGCCTCCCCACTTTGATTTTGAATCCCACCGATGTGGGATTGTGTGAAGGTAGTGTGAAAGGCAAAATGCCTTCACACCTTACACTTCACATATTAAGATTGGAAATGAGCATAGTGTGCAAATTAAAGAAAGCTCTTTGTGGATTAAAACAAGCCCTATGGGTTTGTTAAGTCATATTAAGGCTTATTTTTTAAGAGAAGGCTTTTAGAAACGTCCATATGAGCACACACTTTTTGTTAAAGTTAGAGATGAAGGGAAATCGTTCATTGTTTGCTTATATATAGATGATCTTATATTTACTAGAAGTGATAAAGTCATGTTTGAAGAGTTTAAGAAGTCTATGATGGTCGAATTTGAAATGTCTAATCTTGGTATTATGCATTACTCCCCTGGAATAGAAGTAGTCTATTCTGCTAATGGAATACTAATTTCTCAAAAGAAATATGTGCAAGAAATTTTAGATTCCATATGAAGGATTGTAATCCTGTAAGCACTCCAACTGAGTTTGTCTGGAAGCTAAACAAAAATCATGGAGTAAAGAAGGTGGACAGCATGCTCTACAAGCAAATTGTGGGCAGTTTGATGTATTTAACTTCAACACGACCAGACATAATGCATTCTATGAGTCTAAGCAGCAGATACATGGAGAATCCAATAGAAATGCATTTGTTGGCTACTAAGAGAATCCTTCGTTACTTGTTAGGAGCAATGATTTTGGGTTGTTCTAAAAAAAGGGTAAAATGTTAGATTTGTTCAAGTTTACAGACAGTGATTATGCCAGAGATCAAGATGATATGTGTGAATGAGGTTTCCATCCCGCTAGAGTGCCTGTGACCATGACACTATGTCAAAGCCTCTTTTAAGACTTGAAGGAACACAAATGAGTCATGGACACGTTTGGAGAATGGAGTCACCACCTAATTATTCAATTGGGAATGAATAGGTGCAATCCAATCCCTCGCTTTAGGACCTACACTACCCTCATCCCCTCTAAGATAGGTTCGGTAAGTTATGTACGAATCTTTCAATCTGTTCAGATGTAACCAACCTCTACTTGGGAAATACCTAATAAAATTAGCTAGGGTTGTTACTTAATTCGCTTAGCGTTGCGTTGCTCATTTTAGACCCACATTTCCATCGTATCTTTGTTAGACATGTTAGGTGATTATTCAACTAATGACAATTACAAACATAGAGAGGAGAATGGATGATATTTCCATTCAAACATGGGAGATGGGGAAGAGGATTACATCACTTTTTTTTTCAACAAATAAAATAATGTACATTCATAATATAAATTTGAAATATAAAGTATAATTGGTCCATTCGAGACCCAGTAGCTGATAAATTTCTCACGACCATATGTGAGTCTATTCAACTTCTATTGAACCTCTACAAATACATTCATACATTCATTCATTTCAATATTCATTATAGTAATGGTCCCTCACCATCAATTTTAGTCCACCACTACTTCATGGCATCACACAATTATACTTCTATCATAATAAAAACATTCATACATTCATAAGTAAACAAATTATAAATCATGCAAAGCCATAATCTAGTATCATGGCATTCTAGCCCAGATTTGATAATTCTATCATGGCATTCTAGTATATTGCTATTCTAGCATAATTTATATTAATTTATAATTTCATGGCATATTCTAGCCTAATTCAAGCAATTGAGGTCAATTATAGCATCCAAGGGTAAAATGATAATTCTTACCTCTACTATGTTATTTCTTAGCATTCGTCCATGCAAGCATTTGTCTTTCTTAGCATGATTCTAATTATGTGCTCCTAAGAATGATTCTAAGCCTTCACAAAGAAAATTAAATTCCTAAACATGTTTCTAGATAAAGGAGGGATAACGGACTTACCTCGACACTCTTATCCATCTCGTAAAACAAATAAGGGTTAAAACAATTCATAATAATTATAGCATGCTTCTAAGCATAAAAGTAAATCCTAATCATGCTTATTCTATGCTTAAACTAATCTAAACATGCTTAATTCTAAGCAAGAAAATAAAGAAGAATGATAAGAGGGGGGAAAGAATTCTGCTCTCAAAACGTATGCTTTCCAGGTTTAGAGCAATAGAACCCTTGAAAACTTTATATTAGAAAAGACTTCTCGAATTCTCGAGAGTATCTTTAAGAGAAAAAAGAGAGAATTATTCAAAATTCGAAGTGCCTTGCAAAGTGAGAAAGGGATATTTATATAGAAGAGGGGTGAAGCTTAAAAAAGAAGAAAGATCTAAAAAAGAAAGGTTTTTTTTTTTTTTTTACACAAATTTCCAAGAATATGCCAACAACAGTCGGTCGGTTGTCAGACAGTTCGTCAACTATTCCTCAACCCCCTTATTTTGTTATTTTGCACCGCAATCCCTGCTAACCTTTGCTCATTCAGTCATGCATAACTTTTTGAATTCAACTATGATTTGCAATCCGTAAATGTCTATAAAAAGTAGACATCCGCAGCTTCGCAAATGTATAAGACTCATCATTAGATTCCTCATGGATTAATTTTTGTGATTTTTTTAAGTCGCATGTTAGTTTTCGAGGCTTTTCATCAAACCCTTCTCACCTTTCCTTTCTTGGCTTTCAAGGGCATTTTGGTCATTTACACCTCTTAACCTTTATCTTCATTCCTTTATCAAGTCTTAAAAATTCAGTTTTTATAGCTTAACCTCTAATTTGGAGAGGTTTGTGGGACACAAAAGTTGATAAAGTACTCTTGCTTCGTCTTTCTTTCTTCCTCATCGACATTTTTGCCTTCATTTTCATTCCGTCAAAGTTCTTATCATAACTGTCTCCTCTCGTTTTCCTACAAAATAGTGCACCATTCAAGGGTGAAGGGCCCATTCGAGGGTTGATGTGCCCTTTTAAGGGCTATGGTGCCCAGTCAAGGGCAAACATGTGCCCTTTCAAGGGCTAGTATGCCCCATTCAAGGGCGAATGTGTCCATCTAAGTGCAGATGTGCCCATCTAAGGGCTAGAGCATTCTTATGATTCTATGATAAAATACACTTTAATGTACCTATTTTTTAAGGTTTCTAACACTCTTCGGTGCACCAACTTCTTTATGGTTTTCAACACTCTTCATGTGCGTCTTCTCAAGGCTTGCGCCTATTCTAAGGGCTTAAAATACTCTTAAGTGCACCGACTTCTTGAGGTTTTCAGTACTCTTCACTGTAACTCTTCTTGCGGCTTGTGCCTATTCTAAGGGCTTAAAACACTTCTAAGTGAACCTGCTTCTTAAGGTTTCCTTCTAATGCATGCCTACTAGAAAAACTTCTATCATGCACTGCTTTATGGTCTTTAGACCTTCTCATTCTTTGTGCCCTTGGCTAAGTATCATTCATACCTTCTTTAATTTCTTCGGACTTTAGATTTGCCAGGTTTCATGCTCTCTTCTAAGTATTCTCACGCTTCTTCCAGTTTTTGTACCCATTGGGTTTCATAACCTTCTTTCGAGTATTCCTGCTTCTATTCTTGATTTCTTCTTGTGCATTAGGGACATCTCTTGAGTTTTCACATCTAGCTGTTTGTTGAAGAATCATGTTGTTCATTATCTGACTCACTGGGGGTCTCTCCCTTGTCTTTCCGAAATCCTACAAGATTCAAACATTTCTCGTTCATGTAAAATTAATTTAAATTTTTATCTTATTCATTCTTTAACAAAGTGCTTTCTAGTATCTAGAAGAATTCTTCCAAGTGATTTCAATCAACGATTCTATCGACTAATATTGCATTTCTTTTCTTAGTTACTAAGATACTGCCAGGGTGCTTGTCACCAGTTCGTTTTGAAAATTCTTTTGATGTCTCAAGGTCGACGTAGAGTCTTTCTTCTATTTTCTCTCTTTCTCTCTCTTCTCTTTTTCTTCTTTTTCTCGTTTCTCTTTTCCTTTTTTTCTCTTTCTCTATTTTCTTTTCTCTGTTCTCTTTTCTTTCTTTTACTGGATTGCCCCTTATCAAAGGGATAGCTGACCAATTGTAAGACAGCTGCCCAGAGGTTGGTCAACAACCACCTGGTTGTTTGACTATCGATCGGTGGTTAAGGACATGTATAAAGTCCATTCATCCTCTCGTTGCTTTATTAGCGCGAAACTTCTTCATTCTTCATTCGATTCGCTCCTGGTTTTCTCCTACGTGTTCATTTCGACTTCCTCTTTCCAATGACTTGTTTTCAATCCACCTTGACTTGAATGAAAGTGATCCGATTTGGAAATTGACACTGAAGGGTCTTTTGAAGGATCAAGAGGTGCCCGCTTTCTATGATGTAGCTTCCCACACGATTAGTCTGGTATGTATTCTTCTTTACTCTTTGATTTTAAAATTTTCTTCGAATTTTCTAGGCATGTTTTCATGTAAACACTTCAATTTCTTGCTTTAGAAATACCATGAGAACAAGATGTGTGGGTCATTTTCTAGAGCCAATAGTTGGTTTTTAGTGATAGAAAATGTGGTTGTTAGGAGTAGGATTACTGATACTGGTTTCTATGAGTTTATCACTTGTCTTCCTTATACCCCTTAGTACATTGATCGCCAAGCATTAGCCGCTTTGTACGAGAGGTGGATGGATATGACCCACACATTTGATCTTCTAGTTTGTGAGATAATTGTTATGCCTTTAAACATTGCTGCCTTGATTAGCCTTCCATGTGGTGGGGAGACCATTCCAATTGATGCATGTATTACAAACTCGAGGGATAAGCAGATTTTGATTTGATAGCTTTTAGGGTGTGAGGTGAAAGTCAAGAGCAACATGGCCATTCAGTACGCTCCCTTGTACGAATATTAGAGATGAAGATCTAACCTATCCCTAGTCGAGGCCAACTAGTAAATATGCTCGCAGCTTCATTATTTATCTACTTGGTACGATGCTTTTCGCCAATATGTCGAACACCACTACTTTGACTTTACTTCTTGCCCTCGAGGATCTCGATTGAGTAGGGATTTCGATTGGGGTGGTGTTACTCTCAGCTAGCTATATTTCAGTTCATATCGAGCCTGTCGAGGCGTTGCTAGAATCATTAGATTTGTTCCACTACTTAAGTTAAGTTCTTTCTTCTCAACATCTTTGCACTTTGTCTGTAGGACTTTCATTTCTGATTTTGTACTTTTCATGATAGATGTGGGCATATGAGCTAGGAGTTCTACCATCTCTTATTCTTGCTTGTCAGGATTCTTCCTTCCTCCGAATGAAAAGGTGGGTTGCATGTCATGTAGAGCTTGAGAGATCTTATGAGCTAGACTTCTTTCATGATTATATTCATACGATGACCTGGGACAAGGTAAAAGACATTATAGTTAGTATTTTATTTATACAATACTTTTGACACACTTTTTTATTCTTTGCAGATTCACTCCGAGTGATAGGTCCTGAGGAGAACTGGTCTATGACTACGAGGGTCGCTTTCCCCTTCAACTTATACCACATCCTCCTTCTTTGTGGGAATAACATGATATGGTATTTGGGTGACCGCATGTGGGATTGGTACGAAGGAAAACCGTATGATTCCTCCTTTGCCATTAGTTCTGATGATAGATTCAGTAATCTGGCGATGAAGCCAAAGGTGTCAGACTACACAAATGGGATTCACTTGAACACGTTCGAGTTCCCATTGTGATGACTTTTTGCAATGACTGGGTTTGAGCCACCTTGTTACACACTAGGCCTGACCGATCCACTGATGAGATTCCCCATCTCTATACTTTGTCCAATAGTACTACTAGCTTCTTTTTCTATTGTGGCTCAGTAGCCACGTCCACCTCCAGCTCCTTCAGCTGCCCTAGCCATTCTAGCCAGTCATGTGATTGGTGACCTCCAGGCTTATCCCAATAATGTTGTCTAACATGGGATGCCAACGGATAGATCAGTAGTCATATGATCACTAAGGATCTAAACATGCCTATTCCTTTTGTTCTTTAGTATGTGTTCCTCAAATTTCCCATCATTCTTTAATTAATCGTTAATCACAAAAAATACAATGTGATGTTGGTGTTAGCCCTAAGGCTACATGATAATTTTGATGATAACAATACACATTGATTCATTGTGATTTACTAACATATTTATTTATGTGCAAGAATA